>JARBWK010000002.1:190166580-190436835 GCA_030556195.1 Anolis apletophallus | reverse complement strand
TTTGTGTCATTTTACAGGTGTGCCCCAGGATTTTGTAAATGTAAAAAATGTGTCACGGCTCAAAAAAGGTTGAAAACACTGCTCTAAAGGCACAGCGGAGGAAGAGGAGAAGGCAATTGTGCACCTCTTGATCTAGCATGTCAAAAGGAATTTCAGTTCAATCCATGTGTGTGCAAGACCTACCATTATAGAGAAGTAAATATAGGATTATAAAACATCAAAACATCAGGGAGTCCCCTGAGCAACATCCTTGCAGATGGCCAATTCTCTCACCAGAAGTGACTTGAAGTCTCAAGTCACTCCTGGCATGAAATAAATACGGTAAATAAATTAGAGAGAGCTTGATTATGAGAAAGATAGTGGAGTGGAGAGGTTTGAGTATTTGACTGTGACTGTGGAGACAGAGCTGAGTTGGAACTTTTGAAAATTGGACCCAATTCATTTTGGCAAATCTCTTGTCTTCAGAGGAAAACAAATATTGCCTGTAATAAGTTTGCCTTAGGGTTACTATAAATCACAAATGACTTGAAGTCGCACAACAACTACAACCAGTTGTATAAAATAATATAGATATGATGGCTGATATGCTCTGTTCCTGTGGGGGAAAGGACTGTGTTTGTGTTCAATTTTAGAAACTCCCCAAGGAGGGCAAATATAACAAGTAGCAATGTGCAAAGAGCTCAGGTTGCTGACATCTGTCTGTGGAATCTCACACAAAACACCTGAAAGCTGGCACCTGAAAACTGTTGCAAGCCACAAGACAAAAGGGAAGGGGAAGTAGTTTGTTATTGCACCCTTGCTAATTGCCTAGGTCACAAAATCCCAGCTTTTTCAGCCTGGAATGACCAGCCAGATTTACCAAAACAGTGTCAGCATTCAGCATACTAAAGAGATCAATGTATTTACTTCTTCAGTTCGTTTGATGTTACCTGCAGCCACCTTTGTATAGTAACATAAGACAATAGCACATCCAAGTTGATAGCAATAGGAATATTTTCTGTTGAACATATACTTATAGACCATCACATAAAAAGTGTTGTTTAGTCAGGAAAAAGTGTGGAATAAATGGAACATGAACAATCCATCACACACACACACGTATGTATGTATATATATATATATATATATATATATATATATATATATATATATAAAATTTCAATGAAAAAGTGGGTAGACCTTGAAATGTTACATTAAAGTGTCCTTAGCAGGCATGTAGCCCGGAGGGGGCTTGAGGGCTTCACACACCCCCTCCCGAAATTCTCAGGTTGGTCCACGAGAAGGCCTTACTGGTACATTATTTAAACTGTTATGTGTATTCATATCATGATCTGATCACCATGCTCAATATTTCCCCTATGCATGGGGATATTGGGATAACGATACAAAAGGTTTGCTAGGGTAAACCCTCTCTAACTCAGGCTCAGCCTCTCCGAATCAAACTCAGCCCCTCCCGAATCAAAATCCTGGCTACGGCCCTGGTCCTTAGGTACCTGTGTGAAACCCTCAATAACCATGCTTAGAAATAAAAGTTACATAATCCATTTCAAACCAAATAATGTAGACTATCTGATTTGATAATCTGGATTATATGGCAGTGTAGAAGATGGGCCAATTTGCCCGTCATATGCTGCTTCTCCTCCCTTTTCAGGATGGAGCCCTTCACACAACACACAGGCACTTCTGGCTGGGCTTTATGATGAAAAGGGAAATAAAGTAGTGCTGCAGCAACATGGGAGCCTTCCCATGTTGCCTTCCTGCAATTGGGGGGAAGCCGGGTGGTGACACTCCCCGCCCCCCATAGGATGAGGGAGGTGCAGGATGTGGAGTGGCAGCTTCCCCACGTGCCCTGCCAGGAGCCCAGGGATTCACTTTGATGTGGGGCTAATCCATGGGCCTTTATGATAAGGCCCTTTGGCTCCTTAACAATAACCCATAGGAATCCTGTGGCATAGTTACTGGCATTTATTTATTTATTTAATTAATTAATTATTATTCAAACATGCTAGACCGCCCCTCTCGAGGCTCGGGGCGGTTTCCAACACAATAAGATACAAAAGAGATCCTAAAAACATCATAAAAGCATTACTAAAAACAATCAATACATCATAAACAGTTACCCCCCCTCTTCAATTACAGGAGGCAGCACAATCCGTATAGAGCATTAAAGGTCAAAACCAGCACTTTGAATTGAGCTCGGAATTGGACAGGCAGCCAGTGGAGCTGACACAACTGGGGTGGTATGCTCCCTGTTTATAGCTCCAGTTAGTAATCTGGCTGCCGCCCATTGGACTAGTTGTAATTTCCGAACTGTCTTCAAAGGCAGCTCCACATAGAGTGCGTTGCAGTAATCTATTCGGGATGTGATCTCAGCTGGACCTCAGCCCGTACCTTGGGAAATCTGATCTGGCTATGGTCGTCCATGCTCTGGTTACATCCGAATAGATTACTGCAACGCACTCTGTTTGGGGCCTTTTGAAGACAGTTCAGAAATTACAACTAGTCCAACGGGGGCAGCCAGATTACTACCTGAGCTACATACAGGAGCATACCACCCCTGTTGTGTCAGCTCCACTGGCTGCCTGTCCAATTTCAAGCTCAATTCAAAGTGCTGGTTTTGACCTTTAAAGTTCTATACGGTTCTGGCCCAGCTTACTTGTCCGAAAGCATCTGCCGCTACGTCCCACCTCGTAATTTAAGATCATCCGGAGAGGCCCTGCTCTCGCTCCCACCAACTTCTCAAACGCGGTTGGTGGGGATGAGAGAGAGGGCCTTCTCGGTGGTGGCTCCCCGTCTGTGGAACGCGCTTCCAAGCGACATACGATCAGCACCATCCCTCCTAGTATTCAGGAAAAAAGTGAAATCTTGGCTGTGGGATCAGGCGTTTGCACATTAACACAATACAGCACTTTGGACTGGATTTGTAATGGCAAGTTGATGGATATGGCTCAATGCTCCTGTTATGGATGAAATACTGTCTTAACTTAAGAGAATGTGTATGATGTATTAATGTTAATTGTATTTTAATGTATTTTAATGCTGTATGTTTTTGGTTTTATATTGTATTTTATTATGTTGGCACCGAATTGTGCCTTTTGTTAGGCCGCTCTGAGTCCCCCCTCGGGGGTAGAGAAGAGCGGGGTAGAAATGTTGGAAATAAATAAATAAAATAATAATCCATACTGTTTGGAGGAGCTTGGGAAGTCCAGATTGCAACCTTAGCATTTTTTAATTACATTTTTTAAGACCTACATAGTCTTGTAGGTGGCAAAAGGATCAGCAAGGGAAGACATGATCCTTTCTGTCCATTAGAATCATGAAAAAGAAATAGTCATTCGGTTTTAAACATGAATTGCACGTACGTGCTTCAGCAGCAATAATATTGTGTCTGTTTGTTTCAAAAACAAACGTAGAAAACCAGTGCACATAGCGAAGTCTCCCATACTGTTAGAAAATGAGCCCATAGTGGGGGGAAACCATTGCTCATCACTGAAAAAGAATATATAAATATATGTTCATTGCAAAATCCCACAAATTAAACCATGTTTGTTTTCTTGTTTTGATAATGAATCCTTCAGATTTGCAGCCCATGAATCACAGAGTGAAGTTGTTCTAACAGTGACTTTCTCTGCATGGCTGGCTGGTTAGGAGAGGGAATGAAAAGAAAGGCCTGGAGAATGAGGACTCAACCCTCTCAACCCCATGATGGGCTGAAGAAGTCTTTATTTATTTGAACTGAAATTTAGTCCGCATAGATAGTGGAATCGAATATTTCATTTTTAAAGTCGTGCCATTACACCACTCACTATTAAAGAGAAATTTATTGGCTTGAGAATTATTTTACTAAGTGTGTGTTTAGGGAGGAAAGGCTTGGGTGAGCCAGTCAGCAATTCAGTCACCACCATCGTTCTCAATGAGGTGGTAAGCCTTTTACTGGTTACACCAATTCAAATTGTTGGTGGAGGCTTGTATGACTAAATGTTTATCCATGTAAATTAGATCTAAAACTCTGCATAAAACATTCCTCCATGGAAAACTGTCATTCCTGTGTGCCTCCAAATTATTTCCAATTTAGGGTGACTTTTGAGGTGAACACAGGAATTTCGGGGTAATATTGCTCAAAGAGGATTTGCATTGCCTTCTTCTGAGACTGGGAGAGGGTTTCCATAGCTGAACAATGATTTGAGCCCTGGTCTCCCATGATACATTTACACTTTAGAATTATGCAGCTCAATACCACCTTAACTGACATGTCTCAGAACTCTGGATTCCTGGGAATTTTAATTTTAAACAGGTCTTTAACCTTCTCTGCCAAAGAGTGTTGATACCTGACTTAACTACACTTTACAGCTGGGGTTAGGAACCTTTTTGACTCAGAGAGCCATGAAAGCAAAATATTTTGAAATATATTTCAGTGAAAGCCATATAATATATATGTAATATATTTTAAGACTGAATTCAACTAAATGTGAGTATATATGTACATACTAGGAGAAAAGGATTCCCCCGGCAGAATGGCAGGACACTTCAGACCTGGCTCTGCAAAAAGCATGCTCAGGACTCTGGGAAGGAAGAGAAGGCGGAAGGAATGGGGAAAGAAAGAAAGAAAGAAAGAAAGAAAGAAGGGAGGGAGGTGGAGAGGAAGAAAGAAAAGAAGAACGAACTATGGAAAAAGAAGAAAAGCAGGAGAGAGACAAGAAGGGGAAAAGAAAGAAGGAAATGGGAAAGGAGGAAACGGTGGGGAAAAGAAAAGAAAGGGAGTGAGGAAAAAGTAAAATAATGAAGGGAAAAGAAGAAAGGAAAGAAAGGGAGAGAGGGAAGTGAAAAGAAAGGAAGGAGAAGGAAAGGAAGACTTGGGGGGAAAGAATAGATAAGGAAAGAAGGAAGAGGGAGGGAGAATGGAAGAAAGTAGGGAGAGAGGGAGGAAAAAGAAAGGAGAGAAGGAGAAGGAAGGGTGAAGGGGGAGAAAGGAAAGGAAGGAAGAGGGAGAATGGAGGAAAGAAGGAAGGGGAGAGAGGGAGGGAAAAGGAAGGAGAGAAGGAGAAGGAAAGGGTGAAGGGGAGAAAGGAAGGAAGGAAGAGGGAGAATGGAAGAAAGAAGTAAGGGGAGAGAGGGGCGGAAAGGAAGTAGAGAAAGAGAATGATACCGAGGCCCGGGATGCTCTGGAGAGCCAGATGCGATCATGAAAAGAGCCACATCTGGCTCCCGAGCCATAAGTTCCCTACCCCTGCTTTACAGGATTCCACAGTATTGAGCAATGGCAGTTAAAGTGGAGTCACATTGCATTAATTCTATAGAGTAATTCCACCCCAAGAATCATAATCCAACATTCATATCACTATACCACATATACTTTTATTTTCTTTTGCAACAAGGAGAATTCAGACCGGTCAACTAAGACCCCACCTACTATCTGCAATGATAAAAACCAGTATGCACAGTTGTAAAAGCAGGACAGAGACGAAACCCCTACGAAAGATCACTCCATTTGAAATGTGGTGCTGAATGCGGAATTCTGCAAGTCCGACAGAATAAGACAAATGAAAGAGTGTTGAAGCAAAGAATCAAAATTCTTCCTCGAAGCCATAATCACTGAACGGAGACTGTCATTTTTGAGATATATCATGAGACAATGTGACTTTTCAAAAAAGACAATGTTTGGTAAGGCAGTAACAATGCAATAGGAAAGAGCTATATTAAACTCAATCAAGGATGCCATGGTCTGGAGTTTGCATTGACCAGGATCCTTGCTATTCTCTCTGTTGTGGATAACTGGGACCATAGATAAAAGGATCCATGCCCGGTAGTGTAAGTCAGTGTTTCCCAACCAGTGTGCCGCGGCACACTAGTATGCTGTGAGTGATCATCAGGTGGGCCATGGGAAATTGGAGCCTCCAATTCTCTTTCTTCCCCCTCCTGCCAAATACTTTTTCTTCTCTACTCGGTCTCCCTTCTTCCCAGCCTCGCTCTGCTCGCTTTGCCTCGCTTTGTGGCCAAATTTGGCAGCAATTTGTCCAGTGGTTTTTGAATTATGTTAATCCAACAAATGAACATTACACACACACACACACACACACACACACACACATATATATATATATATAGAGAGAGAGAGAGAGAGAGAGAGAGAGAGAACACAACAGTGCAGGCAGAAAGGCAAACATCACAGGGAAGCATGTCTGTGTAGGAGGGTGAACATTAGTAAGAATTTCCTGACTGTGAGAGCTGTTCAGCAGTGGAACTCTCTGCCTCAGAGTCTACTTCCGTCTGGCTGCTTTCTTTCCAGCCAGCTTCCCTGAGGACCGGGTACATTTTCGTGTTTATGTTTATCAACTATTACTACATTTAAAAACATATTAACTATATGTATTACTGTGTTAGAATGTCATTTTGGTTGGTGGTGTGCCCCAGGATTTTGTAAATGTAAAAAAATGTGCCGCAGCTCAAAAAAGATTGAAAAACACTGGTGTAAGCTAAACTGAATGGGCCAGGATAGAGGCACACCAAGTTGAAGACAAGTCACAGAGGTTTATTCAATTCAGCCCAAAGGGATACAGGTACAACCGGGTGCTTCAAATGTACAAGCATACACATACAGAGAAAGCAATATATCTTATACAGTGTGACAGCTATTCAAAACTCCCCCTCCCCTCCCTGATTGGCTGAGAGAGGGGCTGGTCTGGATCCGCACCATGATTGCCTGAAGGTGCTTCTGGCATTGCTATCTTCAAGTGGGAATTCCCCTTTATGGGGAAATGTCAGTGGAGAACCTATCATCTGGTGAAGACAATGCAAAATAAATGATAATGAGCCTTTGATTAGCAAAATGGTTCAGTGCCGAACTTAACAAAGGTGCAAGGCTCCCAAAACAATCAAGGATTGGGTTTTCAATAAAAATAAATATAGATACTCTGACTCTCTGTTTCCATGGTCAGCAATCTCTCAGCCTAAAGTGGGCCATTTAGCTAGAAAAATTATCTAGGCTGACCTAGGAAACTGTCTATCTCTGTATGCATACACAATGGATTATGATTATTGCTCTGCCTAGGAAATAGCCTAGGCCAGGGCTGTCCAACAGGCGGCCCGTGGGCCGTACACAGCCCCCCAGCCTGTTGGACACAGCCCCCGCTACCCTCCTGAAAGAATTTTTTTTAAAATATTTTTTTAAAAAAATAAATATTTTTTTTAAAAAATGGCGGTGGGGGGGAGGGGAGAAGGAGGTGGGGCAGGGAAGAGGAAGGGAGCCAGCTCCTCCTCCCTGCACCGCCCCCTCCGTCCCTCTCTCCGCCCCACCGCTGCGATCCGGTTCCTCCTCCTCCTCCTCCTGACAATCCTCCCTCCTGACAATCCTCCCTTCCTCCTCCTCCTCCTTCCCCCCGCCGCCACGGTGATCGGGACACCGGCTGCGCCGGGAAGGGCGGGAGGGAGTGAGGGGGCGGGCCTCCTCCTCCCCCTTCCCGGCACAGCCGGTGTCCCGATTGCCGCGGCGCCGGGGGGAAAGAGGAGGAGGAGGAATCTTTAGCAGGAAGGGCGAAGCCATGGAGGGCTCCCCTTGGCTTCGCCCTTCCTGCTAAAGTGTCACACCAACCTCAGAAACGGGCAAAATCGCCCGCTTTTGCCGCCCGGCATGACACTTTAGGAGGAGGGGCCGGCGGCCCCCCAGGTCATCAGTGATCTGAATTCCGGCCCTTGGCCGGTTAGAAGTTGGACAGCCCTGGCCTAGGCTATTTCCTTCTGCAGTAAATCTCTCAGGAGATTTCCAAAGAGGTGAATGTTTGGGCTACGTCTTGGTACATTTTATAAGGAAGTTTATACATTTTATATAGAAAAACAGGCACATTAAATAAAAAGATACAAGTTAAGGAGAAAGTTGGGGAAATTGACACATTTTATTAAAAGGTTGGAATGAGAATACCTTTGCAGGGAAGCTGTTGCAGCCGGTCCGCTCCCAACACTTCAAAATAGCAAAAGTAAAAAAAAAGTCTTGGAAAACAATAACAATGACAATATATTTGTTGTGAACCCTTTGGCAAACTACACATCTTCAGGAATGGAGTGTATCATGGTTCAAAAACATTTCATTCAGAGGGCAACCATGAGAGGAAATCCTCTTAATGATGCACAATAATAATTCAGTCCTGTGTTTGCCACTACAGTAAGAACTAAGGACACCTTGCTAATACAGAAGCAGGGGGAAACCCACTAACATAACTGACTATAGAGCTAGTCAGCCTATGGAGTTTTAAGGCATAGGAATGTTCTGTAGAGCTAGTCAGTATAAGAAGTTTTAAGACACAGAAATGTTCCGCTTCTAATGAGGCTAACATTCAGTTGCCTCATCACACTAAAGTGCCCTCAGTCCTAGTGGTGACCTTTACACTTTTTCAGCATGCGAGCTACTTATAAAACAACCAAGTCAAAATGATCTACCTACCCACTACAAAAATGTAAAACATATAACTATTTTCAAATTTATTAAGGATTCTTTGTATGTACAATGTATGTTGATGTACCTTGCATAACTGAATAAGCCAATATTGCACATCTCCCAGGTCAGTCTCAAGTGACCAAAGTCCTGGACCGCCTGCATGCAGGGTTGGGTCTGCGGCTTCCAGTGCATCTTTACACCTGCCGTTTCATCCCTCGCCTATCGCTACAGGGCTTTTTGGAAGTTGGATGTGTCCTTCGAGCCTGTGCAATGGATTTTTCTGGTGGAGCGCAGCGTGCACAGAACTGCCCTCACCCTTTAAACCAAAGGTTCATCTGCCGGGGCCTAGCAAGCTTGGATGGTGGCAGCGAGATCTTCAGGTCGTAGGTTTGGTTCGAGTTTCCTTCTCTTAGATGGTTGATCTTACAGGGTTAGACGAGCACCATCTGCCCGAGTTTGAAATTAGAGTTTTCCTTCTCTTAGGATGGTTGCCAAAAGGCTAGAGAGCCCATCCTGCCCTTTGACGCTCTTTGTCAAACCCTTCAGTTGTGACCTGTCTGGCATGGGAGGCCCTACCGGTGGCTATTATGCCACCGCCAGCATAGCTCACAACTTCATTAGGGTACGCAAACCTCTCCCCCACTGCAAGGGGGCGCCAATTACTCAGGTAATTGTAAAAAATGAAAATAATTATTTATTATGTGTGTTGTGCCAATATTGCACAACACACATAATAAATAATTATTTACATTTTTTAAAATTACCTGAGTTTACCTGTTCAGTGGCTTCTGTTGTGCTATTCAAAAGCGTTGAACTTCCAAACTTGAAGCAGCAAACCCACCCACTGTTATAGATTCCTCAATGGAATAAAAAAGACGGCAAAATCGGGGAGCGCAGCTCTGCAGGACTACAGTTTCCAGAACCGCAAATAAACACACGAGAAATCTCGCAAGAGTTGCTTCCGTGACTTGAAATCTTGAAATCTCTTCTGCTGCGATCAACCAGTACTGCCTCCACAATCGACCAGTAGATCGCGATCGACATAATGAGCACCCCTGCACTAAAGCATGGATCCACTTTAAATCTAGTTGTTGCCTCCTGTAGAATTCTGGGGTTTGTTGTTTAGTGAAGCCCAGGACCTCTTTGGCTGAGTAATTTAAAGTCCCCTTCCTAAAATTATGCATTTAATACCCACTAAGTTCAGTGCAACTCCTATATCCATGGGGATCTCTGACTCTATGGTAACTTCCAGTGGAAGCATAGCATAGAATCACCTGGAAGACTTGGAGCACGGGGATCCATTGGCTGCCATTCATCTTCCGGTCCCAATTCAAGGTGCAGGTTCTGACCTACAAAGCCCTGAATGGTTTGGGACCCGCCTACCTACATGACCACATCTCTGTGTACAAACCCAGGTGATCTCTCAGATCATCTGGAGAGACCTTACTCTCGCTTCCACCGGCCTCGCAGGCACGGTTGGTGGGGACGAGGGAGAGGGCCTTCTCTGTAGTGGCGCCCCGACTCTGGAATGGCCTCCCCAAGGATATTAGAGAAGCCCCCACTTTGGCAGTCTTTAGGAGGAGCCTGAAGATGCGGCTGTTCCAATGTGTCTTCCCTGAATGAAGTAAATGATGCCCTGCCATGTTCATTCTCTGCAAAGTCCTCAGAAGCACTTTAATTATCTGTTGTGTGTCTGCCCCATATAGTCCTCCCTGCTATATGCAAACTACCTCTGTCTACACCAAGTGTTTATTTATTTTAAAATTTTAACAATCACATGTGGCACGCACGAAATGGTTTTAAATTGTCTGTTACTGCTTGTGTCTGAGTTTTATTGATTGTATTGTTTTTATAATTGCTATTGTTTTGTTATTGTGTGTTATTGGGTTTGGCCCCATGTTAGCCACCCCGAGTCCCCTTGGGGAGATGGGTGCAGGGTAAAAATGAAGTAAATAAATGAATAAATAATGAGGATACATTCTTGAAGTTACCAAGGAAACAGGAAACTGGAGAATAGTCAACCCTGTTGAAATGAGCAACAACTGAAAGTCAGAGTCATACTAAAAACCTTAAAAAAAATCTAGAATCCATGAATATGGATCGGCTGACACAGATTCTGAAGCAAGATACCAAGCCAAAGAGTACAGATTGGACTATGATCATAAATTATTTTAAGAAGAATAGTGTAGAATGGACTATAACATAAAAGCTGGATGTATAAATCAAGTCAAAGACAAAATGTTGTGGTTGAGCAACCTGAGCCTGTAGTTGCTACAGGTAGTAACTGGGAAGAGGAGAGTTTGTCAGACATGTCCTTGGAAAAGGGAGGTTTGGGCGGGCCTCCTGCAGCTGGGAGAAAGAGGGCTGCAAGTGATGAGCATTTGGAAGAGGCAGAACATAGGAGGAAGGTCCGACAAATACTTCAGGAGCCTACCAGTGAAGAGACTTTTGAGGCGATAGACGTGGAGTAACCCTCAGAAGACAGTGATACTGAGCTGGACTCAGCATTGGTGCAGGATGTCAGGAATGTGTTAAATGCTGAGTCCAGCGAAAGTTTCCATTTTTTGGTTGGCCTAGTGGGAATGTGGAATTGGACTGGGGTCCTTTAACTGCAAAGCAAAGGTGGGAAAATTGGAGGAACACACCCAGGGCTGCAGCTGAGGGCACTAGGGTGGATTTGGGTGGGGAGTCTGATGACTCTGATTTGTAAGGGTATAACAGTAAGGCTTGGGGATTTGGGAATCTGCAATCGGCCAAGGTGTTGCTGTGGGTTGCTGGTTCCTGTATCTTGTGATTTTGTGGGTTTGTGTCTTGGTTCTTGATTCCCAGCAAGCTTGTATTTGGGCTGTGTTCATGCTGGGTTCTGTTTGCAGCTCTAGCTGACATTGTTGCATGTTGGGGGTTGGGACTTTAATGTGGCTTTTATGTTTAGTGTCTACTCCTGTTTTCCATTTCCTGTGTTGCTGTGAGTGTCTGGTATGGTATAAAGGGTGAAGGGGAGTTTGCTGTGGGTTGCGGGGTTTTCATGTGTTTGTTTGTATACTCAGCTCCTGGAAGCACTCCTTCTTTCCTTCTCGGGTGTGGGTTTTTGGAATGCCGGACTGAGGCTATGTTTTGTTAAAAATAAACTGTATATATTTTTACTAGCTTGGCATTGTCTTTGCCATCTGTGGGAGTCGTGACAGATTGGCCGACCGCCAAAGACAAAGCTAGAGTGTTTGTTTGCATTCTCCTGTTTTGTTTTTTTTTGGCACAAAGCTAAGCTATGGAAGCTTTGACGGCCGAAGTGGCTCAGTTAAGAGGACTAATTAAGGATTTGCAAATTGCAAACAAGACTACTAGCAATGTGCCTCGTGTGAGGCCAATGCCTCCGGGGAGATTTGATGGCGAAAGACACAAGCTGCAAGCTTTTTTGGCCGAGATGGAACTTTTTCTGGCATAGGCTACTCCAGTGGACTTCCCTTCAGATGCTGCGAAGGTGGCTTATGTCATGGGACTTTTGAGTGGCCAGGCCGCAGAATGGGCTGTCAACCTTGCCACAGGACAAGACCCCATTATTACCAACTGGGGTGACTTTAAGAAAGCTTTGCACAAAGTGTTTGGGGACCCCTTAAGGGTACAGGTGGTGGAGTTAGAACTGTTTCGTTTACAGCAGGGTCGTGATTCATTGTTATCTTATCTGAATAAGTTTAAAGCCCTGCAGAACAAGGTTAATTGGGGAGATCGACCTCTGATGTCCAGCTTCTTCATGGGTTTGCGGGCTGAGCTAAAGAAGGAGCTGGCCCGGTTGCCTCCTGTAGAAACCTTGCAGGAGTTAATTGACAATACTTTGAGGTTGGATGCATTGTTGGAATTCCCAAAGCATGCTGCTATTTTTGGGAGTTGCCGGTACGGCAGGATAGGTCCCGTCCCTCTGCAGTAAGAGAGGACAAGCCTATGCAAATAGGAGTGTTTACAAGATTATCCTCTGGGGAGAAGGAAAGGAGGAGGAGGTTGGGATTATGTCTGTATTGTGGGGATTCGGGGCATTTTGCTCAAAAATGTTCCAAAAAACCTAGCCAGTTGCAGGGAAACGGGCAACCCCAACGTGTGTAAAGCCCAGCACGTTGGGGTTAACTGTAAGACTCCCCAGGAGGGAAGATCATGTTTTTGTTCACCTTAAGATCATTAAGGGCAATGGGGAATTTTTCTTTACATGGGCTCTAGTGGATTCTGGTGCAACTTCATCTTATATGGATAGTGAGTTTGTTAAAAACACTAAAATATCCATTGCAAATAAGAAAGAGGCGGTTTGGGTGGAAGGTGCTGATGGCAGGATGTTGAATGCTGGGGTGGTGGACCAGGAAACAGTGGGGCTGTCCTGGGAACTACAAGGGGTGACTGAAAAGTTCACCTGGGATATTACTAGGATCCCTAGATATACTGTAATTTTGGGCATGTCCTGGTTAAGCGCTGTGAACCCGGCTATTAATTGGAGGGAGAAGGCAGTAACTTTGCCAAGACAAGTGTGCTTGGCCCTAGTGGATCATGAGGATTTGGAGGGGGTTCCTGCTGATTATTTTGAGTTTCGGGATGTGTTTGGGAAAAAGGGGCTGATAAATTACCTCCACATAGGCCGTATGATTGCGCTATAGATCTGGTGGACGGAGCAAAGTTGCCTGCGGGACGTTTGTACGCTCTTTCTGTTCCAGAGCGAAAGGCTCTTCGAGACTTTCTCGATGACAATTTAAAGAAGGGATTCATACGCCCCTCTCATTCTAGCACTGCCGCATCAGTATTTTTTGTAGCTAAAAAATCCGGGGAATTGCGGTTGGTGTGCGACTATCGCATTCTCAACAAATACACGGTGAGGGATCGGTACCCGCTCCCTTTGATTCCTGAATTGCTGTCCAGGGTGCAAGGGGCCACAATGTTTACTAAATTAGATTTACGGGGTGCGTACAACCTGGTACGTATTAGGGCAGGGGATGAATGGAAGACGGCGTTTAATACGTGTTATGGCGCTTACGAAAATTTAATTATGCCATTCGGTTTAACCAACGCCCCCTCCGTGTTCCAGCGACTGATGAATGATGTGTTCCGCGACTTGTTGGACAAGTTTGTTGTGATTTATTTAGATGATATTCTTGTTTTTCGAATAATGAACAACAACATCGAGAACATGTGCGTCAGGTGTTGCTCGGCTGAGGCAAAATGGACTATTTGCTAAGGCCTCCAAGTGCGTTTTCCATGTGTCTGAGGTGGAATTTTGGGGCATATTATTTCTGGGAAAACCCAAATGATGGATCCGCATAAGCTGGATACAGTGGAGTCCTGGGGGATTTGGCGTCTAAAAGGATGTACAGCGATTTTGGGGTTCACTAATTATTATCGTGAATTTATCCCGGGTTATGCTAACCTCACGGTGCCATTGACTAGGTTATTGCAAAAGGGTAAAAGTTTTGTTTGGGCACAGGAGGAGCGGCACGCATTTAATGGGATCAAGCGCAGTTTTCAGATGAATAATGTATTGATGTTACCAGATGTCGACAAGCCCTTCATAGTCGAAGCAGATGCATCTAATTTTGCATTGGGGCGGTATTGTCTCAGGAGGTGGGACAGGGTAAGCTCAGGCCATGCGCTTTTTATTCCAGACAGCTCACAGAGTGCGGCGCAATTATACAATTTGGGAATTAGAGCTTTTGGCGATTAAGGTATCATTCGATGTGTGGAGACATTGGCTGGAGGGGGGCTCGGCATCAAGTAATTGTGTTGTCCGATCATAAGAACTTGGAGCATCTTTTAACCGCTCGAAAGTTAAATCAGCGGCAGATTCGATGGGCGTTGTTCTTTACGCGTTTTGATTTTGTAGTTAAGTTTGTAGATGGCAAAGCCAACGCTAGAGCGGATGCTCTATCTAGAAAACCTGAGTATAAAGGGGAGTGCGAGGTGGCATTGCAAACAGTACTTCCGGTATCTAGTTTACATGCGATTACTGAGGGTACTCCTACACTGTTTGATAGGATAGTGGCCAGTCAGGCCACTGATGGGTGGACACAGGAGCAGTTGGCACTGCTAGACAGTGAAACTCGGACCACGGTGCCGAATTTAAAGAGTGTGGATGGGAAATTGCGGCATAATGAACAGTTGTATGTGCCTGCAGGGCCTTTACGTTTGGACGTGATTCAAGCTCATCATGATGAACCAATGGCGGGTCATTTTGGGCGATTCAAGACAGTCCAGGCCATCCTCCGAAGTTATTGGTGGCCCAGGATGCGGCGTGATATATTGCGATTTTGTGACACCTGTGCGATTTGTCAGCAATGTAAACATGATGTGGGAAGCCTCGTGGGTTGTTATCTCCGTTACCCGTGCCTCAGAGACCCTGGCAGATCATTTCCATGGATTTCATCTCCGACCTTCCCGGACCTGTGGGTATACTTGTATTTGGGTGGTGGTGGATTTGTTCACAAAGTTGGCACATTTTATTCCGTGTTCTCGGTACCTACGGCAGTGGTGTTGGCCAAGTTATACACTAAACATATTTTTCGGTTACATGGTGCCCCTGAGATCATCATTTCGGATCGTGCACCGCAATTTGTCTCTCGTTTCTGGCGCCAATTCCATGCGGAATTGGGTACCACGCTCAATATTTCTACGGCGTTTCATCCGCAGACAGATGGGCAAGCGGAACGCGTGAATGGCTTTCTGGAGCAATATCTTCGTTGTTTTTGTCTGCAGCAGTCGGGTTGGGCTCAGTGGCTCTCAGTGGCAGAGTTTGCGTATAACAACGCCAATCACACGGTCAGCCGGCATTCTCCTTTCGAACTAATGTATGGGTATCATCCCGGTTGGGGGGGGCGGCGCCGGCGCAGAATGTGGTGACTGGGGACGTACAATATCGTTCTAGTGAACTGAAAGCACTGCATGGCGTGGCGCGAGCCTTATTCGTGGATGCTAAGGCATCGCACAAAAAGTCCAGCGCTGACCGTCTGAGACAACCAGGGAATGAACTGCGGGTGGGAGATTCGGTTTGGTTATCGTCCAAGCATTTGCGGACGGCAGGGAGTAAATTTGCTGCTCGTTTCTTGGGGCCTTTCCCCATTGTAGCTCAGATCTCGCCAGTGGTTTTTAAGCTACGGTTACCCCCATCGCTGAAGGTCCATCCGTCTTTCACCGTTCACTTTTAAAGTTGGACACTTCTGCACAACGCCCGCGTTGGCTCGATATCTGCGGTCTCCTGGCGTCGCCGGTCGGGGGGCTTCGCGGGGGGGATAGTGTTGTGGTTGAGCAACCTGAGCCTGTAGTTGCTACAGGTAGTAACTGGGAAGAGGAGAGTTTGTCAGACATGTCCTTGGAAGAGGGAGGTTTGGGCGGGCCTCCTGCAGCTGGGAGAAAGAGGGCTGCAAGTGATGAGCATTTGGAAGAGGCAGAACATAGGAGGAAGGTCCGACAAATACTTGGGAGCCTACCAGTGATGAGACTTTTGAGGGGTTTGACGTGGAGTTACCCACAGAAGCCAGCGAGACTGAGCTGGACTCAGCATTGGTGCAGGATGTCATGAATGTGATAATTGCTGAGTCCAGCGAAAGTTCATTTTGGTTTTTCCAGTGATCTTGGTTGGCCTAGTGGGAATGTGGAATTGGACTGGGGTCCTTTAACTGCAAAGCAAAGGTGGGAAAATTGGAGGAACACACCCAGGGCTGCAGCTGAGGGCACTAGGGCGGATTTGGGTGGGGAGTCTGATGACTCTGATTTGTAAGGGTATAACAGTAAGGCTTGGGGATTTGGGAATCTGCGGTCGGCCAAGGTGTTGCTGTGGGTTGCTGGTTCCTGTATCTTGTGATTTTGTGGGTTCGTGTCTTGGTTCTTGATTCCCAGCAAGCTGTGAGTATTTGGGCTGTGTTCATGCTGGGTTCTGGGAGCTGCTTGGCAGCTCTAGCTGACTGTGTTGCATGTTGGGGGGGTTGGGACTTTAATGTGTGCTTTTATGTTTAGTGTCTACCGCGTCCTGTTTGACCATTTCCTGTGTTGCTGTGAGTGTCTGGTATGGTATAAAGGGTGAAGGGGAGTTTGCTGTGGGTTGCGGGGGTTTTCATGTGTTTGTTTGTATACTCAGCTCCTGGAATGTGAAGCACTCCTTCTTTCCTTCTCTGGACGGGTCTTCGCATCACAGACTGCAAGCCGATTTACAGCTCAGGATTCTTCTGAAGACGGATGGCTTATCTATTTTGCTTTCGGTTTTGGGTGTGGGTTTTTGGAATGCCGGTCTGAGGCTATGTTTTGTTAAAAATAAACTGTATATATTTTTACTAGCTTGGCGTTGTCTTTGCCATCTGTGGGAGTCGTGACACAAAAGGTGTTCGGTAATGAAAAACAACTACTGATAGCGGATGGTTGGGGGTTTGAAGGGAAGGAAGTACTCATATGGAATTTTTTAGTGTGTTAATGTATTTTGTGATGTGGTGTAGGTGGTGTATTTATAATTGTGTAAATGTTGGATATGTGTTTTTAATTTTTGAAATCAATAAAATATTTGAACCATCAAAAAAAATCTAGAGACATATTCTCTATATGAATATGACAGAATGACTCTATGGTAACCTCCAGTGGAAGCATAGCATAGAATCACCTGGAAGACTTGGAGCATTTCCAGAGAAATGTTGGATGGCAGTAAGTGAAACCATAGTTACAAGTATCACTAGTTTACTGCTTCCAAATTAATACATTTTGTTCTTATATGATACAGCGCACATTTTTTTGTAAATGGGAAATAAGCTTATCTTGGTATGAGGTCTGGAAAGAATACAAAGTTAATTATATATGATTTCAACTTTTTCTTGACTGTTGTCACATGTTTGCTACAGAGACACAGCTAGTTTATTTTGGCTGTTGACTTTTGTTTGGTCTGTTTCCAATGGTGTTGCCTTCCTTTTTTGCCTATTTTCCTTCTTTTCTTCTGAGTCATCTGTTGACATAATGCTGTATTGGCTGTGATTATTATAAGATGACACGGACATGGAGTACAGGTTCTGAGGGAAACTTTTCCTTAACCACACCACAAGTGTGAGCCAGCATTATTCTCATCCTCCCTGTTTGTTTTAAAGTACATAACCATCTCATTCTTCTGCTACAGTATATTAATATAATTTCAAAGACTTCAGCAATATTTGTGTTGTTGTTGTGTACCTACAAGTTGTTTCTGATGTATTGTGCCTCTAAGGCAAACCTATTGCAGGGTTTTCTTGGCAAGAGCTGTTGCCAAGAGTCTCAGAGTGTGTGCTTGCCCAAGGTCATCTAGTGAGTTTCCATGGCTGAGCACAGATTGAAACCCAGGTTTCCAGAGATGTGAACCAATGCTGAAATCACTATGTTACGTTGGCCCTCTCAGCAAAATTCCAGAAGTATATAAGAAAAAACAGTACCCTAGAACAGTGTTTTTCAACCTTTTTTGAGCTATGGCACATTTTTTACATTTACAAAATCCTGGGGCACACCACCAACCAAAATGACACAAAATGACACTCCAACACAGTAATACATATAGTTAATATGTTTTTAAATGTATTTATACACTCAGTGTGAAACCTGGGCCTGTTTCGATGAACACAACATAGATAGCCTGGCAGGAATGGCAGAAAGACACACACGAAGGTCTTGCTCAGCAGCTGTCAGTCATGGGAAAACTTCGGCCCTCTGGGTGCTTTAAACTTCAACTCCCACCATTCCTAACAGCCTGAGGCCCTTTCCTGCTTAAGTGGCTGAGGGGGGGAAAGGAAAAGGGCCTGAGGCTGCTAGGAATGGTGAAACACACGTTAAACGTGTAAGTCTTTTGGGTTCACAGTCACTCCCGCTGCTAGCTCCGGGCCTCTGCAAACGGTACTCTCAAAAAGTCATTTTTCTAAGCTCTGACACAGAGGTGAGCAGAGATTCGTACAGTATTTCCCATACTACATCATTTTAAAACCAAACACTGAGAGTAGCAATTCACGCCAGTTCTTTGCCATTTTGATGACAGTTTAATTAGTAAAAAAGCAAAGTCAGCTCCAAGGGAATAATGACATTCAAAGATAATTAAGTTAAAGAAAGGGAGAAAAAATGCTTAGCTTCATATCTGTTTTACTTTTTTATAAACAAGTAATTGTGTCAAATAACGTGGAATTCATTGCAGTCACATTCTTTGCGCAAAGTGTGTGGCTAAAAGACTTGGGTGACTCCCTGGAAGTATAAACAAGAGTTGTTGGTTTTGTATAGAAATCCCAAAACCAACATTTTACAAGACAGCAAAACACCCGTGATTGTCCCCTAGTCATGTAAACAAGGTTTTAGGGTGAACCTGGGAATGCTAATAACAGATGTGGCTTCGAAAATAGTAGAAGGCCTATTTAAAACCAATGAAGTACGACATGTTTATTCTATGGAACAATGAAGTTGCATGTGAAATTTGCATGGCACTTAGAAGAGTTAAGTCTTAGCAGATGCAAGTTACTTTGACAACTGTTTTCCAGACTTTCCATATTTCATAGACTGAACAGTGTATTCTAAAGTTCTGAAATGCTCACTGCTATATGTGAATGCATAAAAATATGCCAGACTTAAAGCTACTTTCAAAACAAGAACTGGTGTTACAGTAAAGCTCTGGCTATTTTCTTTTGAACAGATAATAAATGATTATGTGAAAAAAATTCATTTCACTTTTTTTCTTAACAAGATGTCTTCTGGTTCAAGATGTATGCAAAAGAAGTACTTACCCTCCCACATTTTGAAGATTTAAAAAATCTAAAAATATTTGGGTAAGCAATATCAGAGTGGAAAAAAGATAGTAAAAGTTCAACTGCATTATATGGGTATACACTGAAAATGTAATGCAGATTAATACTGTATTATATGACAGTGTAGACCCAGCCATAAATGCAGCTGAAAAAGTCAGTGCCTGTCAAAACTGGGAGGGTGTGAATATAGTGAGGTTTGGAGACCTGTTCTTCATGAGCTACTTGCAGGAAGGGGCAATGCATCCACATATTGAGAATCCCTTCTTCAAAATGTTTTGAGACCACAAGTGTTTTGGATTTTGATTTGCATATATGTACATAAAAAGATATCTTGCACATGGGACTTAAGTCTGAACACGAAATTCATTTATGGTTGTTAAACCCATAGCCTAAAGATAGTTTTATACACTATCTTGAATATTTTTGCTCATATTTGTGTACCATCAGAAAGCAAATGAATGACTGGATGAACCCACACTATAGAATTAATGCAGTTTGATACCACTTTAAGTGCCATGGCTCAGTGTTATGGAATCCTGGGAACTGGAGCTTGTCATGAGACTAGCACTCTGTGGCAGAGAAAGCTAAAGACTGTAAAGCTACAGCTCCCAAGATTTGACAACATTGAGTCATGGTTGTTAAAGTGGTGTCAAATTACATTAATTCTACAGTGTATATGCACCCACTATCTTGGCCACCTATGCAGACATTTTTGGATTTTGAAGTATTTCAGAATTCCAAATATGACATGCTTTATTCAGCAAATGTATATTAAATCCCTGCCAGCAGATAGGTTCTAATCTTCCTGATGAGATGTCCTACAGCTTAGAACGATGGTATCCAATTTCTGATTACTCTACCTGAGATGTCAGTAAGTAAAGCAACAGTCTCTCATTATTCAGCAAGCAATAATAGTTATGACATAAACATCTGCATGGCCCACCTTCTAATTAAATAATATATCTATCTATCTATGTATATAATAAAAGTTAGTGTTTGCGGAGGTGCGGAGGGCAGGAGGTGCGGAGGTGCGGAGGGCGGGAATATGTGCCAGCTTTTCGATTGGCTGCCACTGTGGGGTTATTTGCATAAAGTACTCTGATTGGCCAGCCTCAGAACTCCAACACTCTAAGGCACCAGATTATTTGCATAAAGGACTCAGACTGGCCACCCTCAGAACTCCAACACTCCAAGGCACCAGACAGAGGGAATTGGTTGCCACTGAGGGACGATTTGCATAAATGACTCTAATTGGCCAGCAAAACAGGATGCAACTGAATGCTTGAGTTAGCCAAATGACAGTTTTTTCAGTTGGAAATGGAATGATCATTTTCGCGGAGGTGCCAAGGAATATGCGATAGCGTTTCAATAGGTTGCCACCAAGGAAATATTTGCATAAAGGACTGATTGGCCAGCCTCAGAACTCCAACATTCCACGGCTCCAGACAGAGGGGATTGCTTGCCACTGAAATGGTATTTGCATAAAGGACTCCGATTGGCCATCCACACTCCAACATTCAAAGGTGATGCAGAGGGAAAAGGAAAGGCCTCAGGCAGTCAGACAGGCAGTCAGACACTGCAGCCCACAGCAGTGACGGATCAGGACCAAACTTGCCACACAGGGGCCCAACAGCCCACTTCACAACGCGACCCTCACCCAATGACCACTACAGACCAAAATTAGCCCACAGAGCCCCCTTGACCCACTCTACACCCTGGTGCTGTTTCAAGGAGGATAGATCACAGATGATGGGACTTGAAATGTCTTCACTCACCTTCCGAGACCAAAGAATGATCAAGACCAAATGTGACACACGGAACCCCCATGACCCACTCTACATCCTGGTGCTGTTTGGAGGGGGATGGACCATGGCCAATGGCACTTGCAGTACCTTCACTAAGTTCCTGAGACCACTGCAAGCCACATAAACATCTAATAGGAACCAACCTTGGCACACAATGTTAGTATAACATAAATAAGACAACTAAAGATCTGTTCCAGATTTTCCTATTACCCCCCAGTTCTCAACTACACTTTAAGAACACTCTTCTATGCTCTGTTATAACAGTTCCTGATGTATTTGTATATTCTGATCAGTCTTTATCTGTCTGATGAAACATTTCTATCTGGGACCTATTGTAGGGTGCATACTCATTCAATGCTGCCACTGCTAAGCTTCAACACCATCCAGTATGTACTGAGCCTATGTCCTTGTAGAATGCATTCAACTTCGTTCTTGGTATGTGAGAAAGACTGTTCCATAAAGAGAGGGAGGCAGTCATTTTCCATAAGGTAAGATGTTGCCATTAGAAAAATCAAGTGGAACTGTGTTTGGTCCAGGCTTGGCTGAAGCAGCGCTTGACATTTAACATCTATCTGTTCTTGCATTTTGGAATTTTTATACTGAGGCAGCAAAATAGCTGCCATAACTAATTATAACTAATCTTGTCAGCATTAAAGCTAGCACAAGCAATGTAGTATGGGTTTCTGTCTGTTGACTAATGCAATGAACTTTTTAAAAGTCAGTAAGTATTCACTCTGTTGCAAGAGAGGAAAAAGTCAGTCAGAAATGCGTATTAGGCCACTAAATGAGAGGAATGATTCTACATTGCTCACTTTATCGCTGTTTGTGGCTGTGCCCTACTAGAATCATTCAGCCCAATGACAGAAAATACTTCAAGAAGGTTTTCAAGTCCAGTATTGCTGGCTACAGGCAGCGCTTACATAGTGTAAGCGCCCCTTACATAGAATATCTTAAGTTTGCAAATGTTTGCTTTGTTAAAATGTGTTTTGGCAGCTTGTACAGTTTGCAGGAGTTTTTGGTTGCATTTATTGGTCCTTGGTTTCTGTCTATCATCGTCAACAGAGCCCAGTTGAGTTTGTTCCGCCCCTTTTCCCAGGGATCTGGGAGCAAGTTGATTTCACATTCATTATATCATCAGGACTCATCCCGAGAGGACATGACTGAAGGTTTGCCAGACCAGGCCTTGGTCAGGCTATCTTCCAACACCAGTTTGATTTTTCCCTGGAATTCATACAGAAAGCTCAGCATATTGGAAGGCTTAGTAGCTCTGAGGAGTTCCAGGCGCCTTCAAACCAGTCATTTGTCATCCAGAGGAAAGTTTCATCCCTTCAATATAGGCCATCTGACTGGGGCTTCGAGTGTCCTTACCTCAAAGCCATAGAGAAAGAGAGAGGACTTGGAGAGCCACCCGGCTAAAGCTTCATTGGACCCAAACAGCAAAGGAACTGTAATGTATGCTTTTTCTACCCTATCTTGGGGATTACGCCACCAGTTATCTTTTTTGGGAAACTAAACAAAGTGCCTGAGTGATGTTAACTCATGTTATGTATCATTATACAATATGAGCAATAATAAATCAACAATGATGTAAAGTAGATCTACACACACGCATGGTTAGTACAATAAATCAGCTTGATAAGTGAGTATACATCCATTAAATCATTATGGTACATTCATAGAGTGGGGATAATGAGGGAAAAGTCCAGGATGATGTGATATGCAGTATAACTCACGACAGGGAAGTCCAGGGATGAAAGCAGGGCTTGGCGTGGTGTAGAGGGGCAAAGAACGAAGCCAGGCCGGAACGCTGTAGGTGCGTCACCAGGGCGC
The DNA here is from genome assembly GCA_030556195.1 of Anolis apletophallus. NCBI lineage: Eukaryota > Metazoa > Chordata > Lepidosauria > Squamata > Anolidae > Anolis > Anolis apletophallus. Next base: position 190,414,021 of record JARBWK010000002.1, on the reverse strand, counting down.
GACTGGAGGTGCCGGCTCCGGGGCGCGCTTGCCACGTCACAGGGAAGCGACTGGCAGCGCGGTGAGCGGCGTCATCCGTTGCCCCTCTACACCACGCCAAGCCCTGCTTTCATCCCTGGACTTCCCTGTCGTGAGTTATACTGCATATCGCATCATCCTGGACTTTTCCCCTCATTATCCCCACTCTATGAATGTACCATAATGATTTAATGGATGTATACTCACTTATCAAGCTGATTTATTGTACTAACCATGCGTGTGTGTAGATCTACTTTACATCATTGTTGATTTATTATTGCTCATATTGTATAATGATAAATGGCATTGTGATTGTATACCACCATCTGTGAGCTTTCTTTGCGCCATCCCTTTGGTTCCCTTTTGCTTGCTTGTGCTTGTTAGCCTACCCCTCCCTTGTTAACTCATGTTATGAACAATAAAGCCTGTTTGAGTTAACTAGAGTATCCAGCTTGGGCCTTGGGAGCCCCAAACCTTTAAAGCGGGGGTGCTCATTAGGTCGATCGTGAGCTACTAGTCGATCTTCGGCCCTCCTCCAGTCGATCTTCGGGCCTCGCCAGCCAGATGGGGTGTTCCTGCCATGCATGTGCAAGCCCCGCGCGCACGCGCGCTCCTGCCACTGGCCTCCGCTCCCACTGTGCTTTTTTCACCCATGGGGCATTGCAGGAAGGGGAAAGCGTGAGGTGGAGCCTTCGAAGGCTCCGCCTAGTGCTCCCTCGCCCTCTGCAATGCCCCGCAGGAGGAGCCGGCACCGGGAACGAGGAAGCACGAGGCGGAGGCTTCGAAGGCTCCTCCTCGCTCTCCCCTGCTTCCGCTGCTGGCTCCTCCCGCAGAGCATTGCAGAGAGCAAGGGAGTGCTAGGCGGAGCCCTCGAAGACTCCGCCTCGCACTCACTCGCTCTCTGCAATGCCCCGCGGAAGAGCCGGCAGCGTGAACGAGGAAGCGTGAGGCGGAGCCTTTGAAGGCTCCTCGCTCTCCCCCGCTCCTGCTGCTGGCTCCTCCCATGGGGCATTGCAGAGTGCGAGGGACCTCTAGGCGGAGCCTTTGAAGGGTCCGCCTCATGCTCCCTTGCCATCTGCAATGCCCTGCGGGAGGGGCGGCGGGCGGGAGGAGCGGCGGCACGGGGGAAGAGCGGCGCGCGCGCGCAAGGTAGATTTTCACTTTTTTTAAAAAGTCGCTCTCATGCTTTAAAAGTGTGGGCACCCCTGCTTTAAAGGGAAGCAAGAAACAATCCCCTGGTATAGAAAGACCACGTCCTTGCCCTTTACTAAGTATTTACACCCCAGGTGCGATGGCACACATAGAATTAAAGATATCAGCTGCAATTTGCTCTTCCCATTAGTGGAGACTAAAGGGATATAAGGGCACAGCCCACAAGTAAGAATTCTACACCACCAGTCCTTCAGTCCCCAAATTTCTAGTGAAACACAGAAAATCATTGGCACTTAGAGCTTTTATCTTTGGTTTGTTCTTGTTGATTTGGTAAATTTGCCTGCCTGTTTGACTTGGACAAACATTTTAACATTGTAAGTCACATTAATAGAATATGACTGGATTTTGAGTAGACCATGTCTACTAAAAACACAGCCATATTGCAGGATTGCTATTTTGGTCAAGCATGGTTATGACTGTCATTGTTGTCATAATTGTCATCATTATTATCATTATCATCAACAACAACATCATATCTTTTGCAAAATATTCAGTTATCAGTAGCAGAATTATTATAATTATTATGGGAGAAGATGTGGGAAGGAATTCACAATCTAACAATAAATAAGGAAAATGTGGCCAGTGAAGGTCCTTATGATTACTGATCAATGTCAGTAATCATAAGGACTCCACCATTGTGAGTGCCATTGGAGCTAGCACATACAACTTGGCAAAATTTCTGGCCACACAGCTACAAACCCATATTGGACTCACTATGCACTACATCAAGGACTCAGTCCACTTTATAGAAAAAAATCAGCAACCTCAAGCTCAACACCAATGACAAACTGATCACACTAATCAACTGAAATTTCCCAGAAGACATCATAGCCCTGTTTCACAATTGCCTCACCTACCAACTACTTCCAGTGGGACAATGAATTCTATGAACAGAAAGCTAGAGTAGCTATGGGGAGCCTTCTCAGCCCACTCATAGTTAGTTTCTACATGAAACACTTCAAAAAAAAAAAGCCCTGGGAACAGCAACAAAAAAGCCCACTATATGGTTCAGATATTTATTTATTTATTATTCGGGCTTCTATGCCACCGACTCCCTGAGGCTCGCGGCGGCTTACAGGAGCCAAAAGGCATAATAAAAAACAGGCAATAAAACAGTTAAAACAGTTAAAACAACACACAGCACAGCAGAACAGTAGCACAGTTCAACAATAAGCAGCCCATCGTCCCAAGACGAACGGACAGGAGGCGGGGCATGGGCAGGACCTACCCACCAAAGGCCTGCTTAAACAGGTGAGTTTTACAGGCCCGTCTGAACGGGAGCAAGTCCTTCATGGTTCGAGTTCCAGCCGGGAGGGCGTTCCACAGCGTAGGCGCTATGACAGAGAACGCCCTCCGGCGGGTAGATGTCAATCTTGCAAGTTTGGCCGAGGGTATCTCCAAGAGATTGGAGTCCTCGGACCATAGTGATCTCGAAGGGCAGTATGGGGTGAGACGGTCCCTCAGATACGCTGGCCCCAGACCGTGCAAGGCCTTAAAGGTGAGAACCAACACTTTGAAGGTGATCCGGTGCTCGATAGGCAGCCAGTGCAGATCCTGCAAAACGGGTGTTATGTGGCTGCCTGTTGGCGTGCCAGACAGGAGCCGGGCGGCAGTGTTCTGCACTAGCTTGAGCTTCCGGGTCACCGACAGAGGAAGGCCAACATAGAGCGCGTTGCAGTAGTCTAGCCTCGAGATGACCGTGGCTTGGATCACCATGGCCAGGTCATTCCGGGAGAGATAGGGGGCCAGCCTCCTTGCCTGTCGCAGATGAAAAAAGGCACTCTTGCTGACTGCAGAGACCTGGGCCTCCATGGTCAGCTGGGAGTCCAAGTGGACGCCGCACCGTCCAGGCTTGGAAGCTGGACATCTACATCACCTGGGCGGCCCAGCCACAAGATCTCCATCTTCGCCGGATTCACCCTCAACCTACTGGCTCGCAGCCATCCAGTAACGGCTTCGAGGCAGTGTTGGAAATTATCAGGGACGGATCCCGGCCTGCCCTCCATCCTCAGAATGAGCTGGGTGTCATCAGCGTACTGGTGACACTCCAGCCCATAACTCCGCACCAGCTGTGCAAGCGGCTGCATGTAGATGTTAAATAACAGAGGGGAGAGAATGGCCCATTGCGGAACTCCACAAACTAATGGGGATACAGGTGAAACATCTGGAGAGAATGCGTCTGGAACAGCCCAGAAAACGCATAATAACCCAGTGTTTTCAGCCATGAAAGCCTTCGACAACACAATGTCAGGAACCCAATGAAAACCAAATTTGGAAAAATGTCTCTTTTTTTGGGAAATATTCTGTTGTTGAACTACAGCTCCCGTGTGATAAAAGCAGTGTTAACAAAAGCATTAAAAACAGAGCTAGAAAGAAATTGGGAGATGTTCAAACTTTTCTTGGAAAATGTCCCATGTGTTGTTGAAAGTAGTGCTTGCAAAGCTCTTAAAAATAGAACTGACAAAAGTGGGTGACACCTTCACCATTTGAAGCCATGGAGCAGAAGAAGATCTAAACAGGTTCCTGGACCACCTGAACAGCATCCACCCAAACATCCAATTCACCATGGAAAAAGAAAATGAAGGAAAATTGCCTTTTCTAGATGTCCTAGTCATACGCAAACCAGATCAACAATTGGGTCACACCGTTCACAGAAAATCTACACACACTGATAGATACCTACATAAAAACTCCAACCATCACCCAAGTCCAACCATCACCCAAGCAAGCATAATTGCAAAAATAATCTGCAAACTCCACTTCCTCCAAGGTGAACTGAACCACTTAGACTGGGCTTTACAGGGGCAAAACCAAGAACAAGCCACAAGAATCAAAACAAAGATCCACCCAGAGGAAAGGTGTTCTTGCTATACATCAAGGGAACCACTGACCATTTAGGGAAGCTGATGAGGAAACACAACATACAAACTATCTACAGGCCCACTAAGAAAATTCAACAAATGCTACATTCAGCAAAGGACAAGAGGGATCCTCTCACCTCTGCAGGAGTCTACTGTATACTATGCAGCAGTAGACAAGTCTACATAGGGACCACCAAACGCGGCATTGCCCAAACACAAATCAAGAAACATGAAACGCACTGCAGACTCATTCAACCAGAGAAGTCAGTCATAGCAGAGCACCTGATGAACCAACCTGGACACATCATATTATCTGAGAACACAGAAATGCAGGACCACTCTAACAACTACCATGTCAGACAACACAGAGAAGTCATTGAAATCCATAAACATGTGGACAATTTCAACAGAAAGGGGGAAACCATGAAAATGAACAAAATCTGAGTACTAGTATTAAAAAAAACTCTAGAATCAGGATAGTAAATGAAGAACAACACTCAGAAAACAGGAAATTCCAGAAAAGAAACAATCAGAGACAGCTAACACCTCCCAATAAAGGATTCTCCCAGACAGCAACCAGCCAGGCTTTGAAGCTGCAAGGCTAATCAAGCTGGCCAACTGCAACATTCACACTTGCCTCAAGCAGACAAGAGTTCTTTCTCCCACCCTGGACATGAAACATTATATATATATATATATATATATATATATATATATATATATACACACACACACACACACACACACACACACACACATACACACACTTCACTTGCCTAATTTCCAACAGACTTTACAACCTCTGAGAATGTCTGCTGAAGATTCAGGTGAAACATCTGGAGAGAATGCGTCTGGATCAGCCCAGAAAACGCATAATAACCCAGTGTTTTCAGCCATGAAAGCCTTCGACAACACAATGTCAGGAACTTTTTTTCTTGGAAATATTCTGTTGTTGAACTACAGCTCCCGTGTGATAAAAGCAGTGTTAACAAAAGCATTAAAAACAGAGCTAGAAAGAAATTGGGAGATGTTCAAACTTTTCTTGGAAAATGTCCCATGTGTTGTTGAAAGTAGTGCTTGCAAAGCTCTTAAAAATAGAACTGACAAAAGTCTGGCTTTTGTATTCAATACTTAGCTTGGAAATTTTAATTGACCTGACATACTAGTGGTAAGAACTGTTCAACAATGGAATATGCTGCCTCAGACTGCAGTGGAGGGTTTTATACCAAAATTGAGTGTCATCTGTTGGGAGTGCTTTGGTGGTGTATTCTTGACTTGCAGAAGTGGATTGGACTGAATGGCCTACCTTGTTATTCTATGTACAGCTTGAGGCTGTCCCTAGATCTCAGGTTTTGCCTGAAACTTAAGTGCCTGAGATGCTGTGAGCTAGCAGGCTTCTAAAGGGAGAACATTTGTGGTGCAACACATGCCTGTCATAATTTCTGATTGCCTTGTTGACGTTTGAATCCCTTGTGCTTCTGGAAAACTGTCTGAGAACGATAGCGCTTAGTTTGTACACATCTCAGTATTCTATTTTCTTGTTACTCTAATACAAGGGTTCCCAAAGTGGGCGGTACCACCCCCTGGTGGGTGGTGGGGTGATCCAAGGGGTGCTGGGAGACTCAGGAGAATTTGGGGGGCACTGAACCCCTGTAAGGGGGGGGTGGCGTGAGCCAGGCTTGCCACTTGCAGGGTCGCGCACTTGCGAGGACGTCCCCATTGGAAGAAAGAGGCCGATACACAGGACTGCGCTGTGGGCGGCGTTGACGAGAGGAAGGAGGCGCGCGTTGCAGTTTCCATGGCAATGCCTGTCCGGGGATTCCAACTCGCAGGGACACAGTCACAAGCACGCGATCCCCGAGCAGGCATTGCCGTTTGAACCAGATCTGTCATTTATGGGGATCTTAGTGGTCTGTGGAAGTCAGAGCTGAATTGGCTGAAGGTACTGCAAATCCCATCATCCGTTGCTCATACTCCCCCAAACATATTGTTTTTGTGATTATTTCTGGAATTCAATGTTTGTAATTTACACCTTTCTTTACTATATTTTACGAAAAAGGTAGAAATATTAGTACATATATCTTTCTGTTTAATTGCTATTAAAATATTTTAAAAATTAACTTCTAGGGGGGCACTGAGTAATTTTTTTCTGGAAAAAAGTTTGGGAACTACTGCACTAATACAAGGGTTCTCAAACTTTTTCAGCTGCAGGGCCCTTTTTGAAGCAAATGTTTCTTGTGGAGCTCCCAAAAGTGTGTGTGTGTGTGTGTGTGTGTGTGTGTGTGTGTGTGTGTGTGGATAAATAGATATTTAGATAAATAGATAGGCACGGGTAAACTTTTTGATCAACATAAACTTAACAGTATTTCATTGGAAGACCCCAGGGTCCACCCAGTCCAACTCCCTTCTGCCATGCAGGAAAAGCACAAACCATCCCTAGCAGATGGCCACCCAGACTTTGTAATAATAATAAGAAGAACAATAACAACAACAATAACAACAATAACAATAATAGGAGCAAACCTAGAGGGCATCCAGTCCCAACCTCCTTCTGCCATGCAGGAAAAGCATAATCAAAGCACTCCCAACACTCCCAGCCTTTGTGATGATGAAGAAGATTATGATGATGACGATGATGATGATGATCATCATCATCATAGCAGAAAGAGGAGCAGTAAAAAGGAAAGATTGGATGGAGAGGAAGGAGAGGGAGGGTGGAATTGTGAACCCCCTCAGTATGCTTCATGGAGCCCCAAAGACTCCACGGAGCACACTTTGAGAACCACTGTGGGGCAAAAAATTAAAATATACCTATGCTGTCGAGATAAAAGAAAACTGGTATAAGGTATTTTACATGTGGTATTTAACTCCAGAAAAGCTCGAGAAGTTTAGTAAAGGTAAATTGAGTGCGAAATGTTGGAAATGCGGAGTAAATGTAGGTACCTACTCCCATGTGTGGTGGGAATGTAAGGTGGTAAAAAATATTGGTGGGAGATATTCAAGAGGACAAAAGATATCCTGGGGGAAAAAATTGAGTTCAAACCAGAGTATTTTTTACTGGGGATATTTGATTTTGAGTTAGACAAAAATGATGAAAAAATTTTCTTTTGCCTGGCCGCCGCAGCAAGAATAAGTTTGGCCAGATTTTGGAAGTTGAAAGAAGTGCCAACATACCAGGACTGGTTAAAAAAAGTGTATGATATAATGAACATGGATCTGCTGACACAGAAAGTAGCGCAAAACAGGGATTTTGAAAACAGAACTGACTGGAATAAATATATTGATTACCTCAAATTGAAGAAATACAAACGAATATGATCTAAACCAATATAGGGACGACATTATAGGACAATTAAGTTTTGACCACAGGAAGGGGAAGCAAGGCCGACCCCCCTGTGCAATGGTGTAAGGAAGTATTGAACCTCTGCAACACGGACAAGGAGGACTACAGGGGAAATGTTTATGTGTAGGTGAGAGGGGGTGGTGGTTGGAGGGGGGGAAGGGAGGGGGGTTATGCTTTTATGTTTAAGTGTATGTCTAGGTCTATGTCAGTATGTTTTGATGTTCTGTTTTTTGTTGTTGTTTGAATGAATAAAAAGTAATTGGAAAAAAAAGAGAACCACTGCTCAAATATAAACCAAACCCAAACCTAACAAACAAATTAGAGCAAATATTCATCTGAATAGTAATTAAAGTAGGTATTGAGTAATGGATAAGAAAAAGTGGCCTAAAGATAAAGTCCCCAGCACGTTGTAAATTAGTAGCTAAATGTGGAACACCTCTGACTTTTCCTAAGGCAAACAGCTATTTTTCTTTATAATGTTTGACTGAAATCATACCAAAAAAAGGAACAGTTTGAAATTTGGAGCCACATGAGAAATGAGCTATCTCTTGAAAACCCCATCTAATTTGAGTTATAGTGAGGCCAAATAACTAGAGTTAATAACTGCTTAGGTCATGTTCTGAGTTTCAGCCTTTTCTCTGGAGGAACATTTCATTTTCAGTTCTTCTGCATTATTGTTTTTAGCCAGATAAGATGTCTTTTGAAGAAAGAACAGTGCAGCAGACTTTAAGATCCTTAGTCTGCTTAGTCACGAGATAACAGTCTTAAGTGTAAATCACAAAAGTGGTCTCCCTGTCTGGGATTCTCTTTATCTTGTGACAAAAAGCACACTTCATTCTCCCTGGTTATTATTGACTCTGAAAAGCAGCGAAAAACTTGGGACCATTTTTTAAAAGTGTGGAATACTCAGATATAGAAAACAAAGTGATTAATTTGGTTATTGGGGTTGTGTCAATTATTGTCCCCATTTCCACTGGTATATCCATCCAGGTATGTCTTGTTCTCATCATACAATTACTGTTCTCCCACTTCCAGTGTCCACATTCCACTAAAAACACCTATAATAAAGACACCTATATTATCTATTATCTATTACATATAATAAAAGTCGGTGTTTGCGGGCGGTGGGTGGGTGGGCTGAGTGACGGGAGGAATATGTGCCAGCGTTTCGACTGGCTGCCATTCCGGGATTATTTGCATAAATGGCTCTGACTGGCCAGCCTCAGAACTCCAACCCTCTAAGGCACCAGACAGAGGAGATTGGTTGCCACTGAGGGAAAATTTGCACAACAGACTCGGCATGGCCAACATTCCAACATCCAAAATCTCAAAGGTGCCACAGAGTGCACATTAAAAAAAGGCTTCCTTCAGCTGATTTAACAAACTAGGCTTCAGCCTGATTTGGCAGTAAGGCTTCCTCTACTTGATTATCCTGACTAGGCCACAACCAGATTTGACAGTAAGGCTTCCTCAACTTCATTTTCCTGACTAGGTCCACAACAATGACAGAACAAGACCAAACTTGGCCCACAGACCCCCCCAAGATGCACTCTAAATCTTGGTGCAGTTTGAGGTAGGATGAGCCATGGATGACGGGAATTGCAGTACTTTAACTCACTTGCTTAGAGCACAGTGGCCCACACCAATGACGGATCAGGACCACACTTGCCACACAGAGGCCCAATGCAATGCCAAGCTTGACACACAGTGCCCCTATGACCCACTCTGCATTCTACTGCCGTATGGAGAAGAGTGGGACTTGAGGTACCTCCATGGATTATGGGATTTGTAGTACTTTCAAAGCCTTCATTTCCCACAGACCACTGCAGCCCTGAACAAAGACCTAAAAAGACTACACTTGGCACCCTGTGCCCCCATGACCCAGTCTCCATCCTTCTACAGTTTACAGGAGGGTGGGCCATGGATGATGGAACTTGAAGTACCAAAGACCAACCTTGGCACATAATGCCTTTCTCAAATAACCCGGGCACCACCAGGTCCCCAAGCTAGTTTGTTATAAATCTGAGGACAAGATAAGTAAATGTATTTATTGGGAGGAAATTTGACTGATTTTAGAGTTTTATGTGCTTCAGGTTCATAAATGCCCTTTACATTCTGGATTCATATCCAACCAAGAAATAATACTAATGTCTTCGGCTAATTGCGATTGGCAGTACTTTGATATAATCCTGTACAGAACTGGGTTTGTTACATTGATATTCTACCCATATAATAGTTATGATCCGCACAATGCTAGTGGCATATACAGTACATCTTCACCAGTGTATTCACGCAAGGTAAGAGGGGAAAGGAGTAGCCTCTATTGGCTGGGTAAGATGCTGCTTTGGTGACCAAGAGTGGCCAGAATATGCCCAAGGACTCATCTGTTCAATTGCAAGATAAATGGAGCTGTGTTTAGAACTTATATTGACCATTGTTGCGCACAAACATTAAATTTAGACCACAAGGTGTCAAAATGTGTATATACAAATATAACTTCAATTTCACTTAGACAATCCCTCATTGACCAAGTAAGATTGTCTTCCACGTTCGGTGTACTGGTGGGTATGTAGGTGACTATGGAGCCCTATTCTTGACCTGTATGTTCTCTTGTAGTGAGGGCATCGGTTTCCAGGTGGGAGGCGGTCCCGGTTGGGGTTGGCTTGGCATGCCTTCCTCTTGGCACATTTCTCTCTTCGCCCTCCATTCGTGCCTCTTCAAATTTTACAGCACTGCTGGTCACAGCTGACCTCCAGCTAGAGTGCTCAATGTAGTAAAGTGTTATTTTAAACTACAAGTATAGTATGGGAATGTGTGTATATATGGTGTGTGTGTGTATGTGTGTGTGTGTATATATATATATATAATCTGTCAGTTGGTTTTTGCGGTTAGCGAGAGTGGAGGTTTAGAAACGTCAGTTAGGAGTAGTCAGAGGTTTGGAGCTGTAGTGAGAAACAGTTCTAGAGATTGAGCTAGTGAGCCAATCTGTATTTCCTATCCTGAGGGATAGGTAAGCAAGGTGCCTGTGTAGACTAGTTGTTGAACTAGTGAAGCTGACTACTAGTAGTAACTGACGGGAAATAGTTAAGAAGTAAACCTGCTGCATAACCTTGTAACATCGTAAGAAGTGAAAATCTCTATTGTAACCTGACCAAGCATGTGTGCCTCTGAAAACCACCAAGCATGTGTGCCTCTAAATCCACCAAGCTTATTACTTGGTTTCTAAATAAACTCTTTACAGTTTCTTTGAACTCACGCCTTGTTCTGCCATTATTTTTTTTTAAAGGTCAAGACTCTTAAGAATTCATGGTTGCAGCCTAGTATCCAGCAAGTAGGAATTCATATAACCTCACAAGTGGTGGCAGCAAGAAAAATACATGGAGTTAATAGAAGCAAAGGTGGGATTCTAAAGGAAGGTCCACCCTGTCCAATTGGTCAAATGGTCAGTTGATCTCCACACTCAAGGACCAGAGCTTCCCAATTCTCTGTGTCAATGCCACAGTTTTTAAGGTTGGCTTTGAGCCATCTTTAAATCTCTTTTCCTGTCCTCCAACATTCTGTTTTCTGTTCTTGAGTTTGGAGTAGAGTAACGGCTTTGGGAGATGGTGGTCGGGCATTCAGACAACGTGGCTGGTCCAGCGGAGTTAATGGCGGAGGATCATCGCTTCAATGCTGGTGGTCTTTGATTCTACCAGCACGCTGGCATTTGTCAGCCTGTCTTCCCAGGAGATTTGCAGGATTTTTTGGATGATGGAATCATTCCAAGAGTTGAATGTGACGTCTGTAGAGAGAGCATGTTTCACAGGCATATAGCAGGGTTGGGAGGACAATCTATCTATCTATCTATTTATTCTATTCTATTACATATAATAAAAGTCAGTGTTTGCGGGCGGTGGTGCGGCCGAGCGACCAAGCGGAGGGAGGAATATGTGCAAGCATTTTGATTGGCTGCCACTGTGGGATTATTTGCATAACGGGCTCTGATTGGCCAGCCTCAGAACTCCAACATTCTACAGTCCCAGACAGAGGGGATTGGTTGCCACTGGAATGGTATTTGCATACTCCGAAGGCCAACCACATTCCACCATTCCAAGGTGACTCAGGGGGAAAAGGAAATGCCTCAGGCAGTCACCAATTGTGACCCACAGCAATGACGGATCACGACCAAACTTGGCAAACAGGGGAACAATGGCCCACTTCACAACCTGGTGTGGTTTAGGGCAGGATGGGCCACGAATGATGGGATATGAAGTACCTTCATCTCATTCACTTCCAAAACAACACTGTAGCCCCTATACATCACAGACCAGGCCCAAAATTGACAACAAGGCATCCTTAACTTGATTTTCCTGACTAGGCCTCAGCACATGGGATATTGTTAGGCTCCCTCAACTTGATTTTCCTGACTAGGCCCCCGGGACTCGCAGTACCTTCACTAAGTTCTTGAGACCACTGCAAGCCACATAAACATCTAATAGGAACCAACCTTGGCACACAATGCCTTCCTCAAATAACCCGGGCACCACCGGGTACTCAGCTAGTAGCTTTATAAACAAGCACCTTGGTGTCTCTACGGACATCTCTGTGCTTCATTCGTAAAAATGCTGTCACTATCAGAACTTACGTGCTTATGAATGTGTAATGCTGTGTTTCTCTTCTTGCCCAGAATGACTTTCTCTTAACAAGTGAGAGAGGGAAATCCAGAAAAAAAGATGATATGAAGTTGGACTATCCAGAGGCAGTTGGTGGAATCCACAACAGTGAAGGCTGGTAAGGTCACTCCAGATCCAGCTGAATGTTAAAGGAGCTATCTGAGGTGCTGAACCCTGCCCTCAAAATATATTCTGCACATTGGGAACAAATTTGGAAAAAAACGATTAAAATATACTTACGCTACAGACCTACAAGAAAATTGGTTAAAAATGTTACACCGTTGGCACATTACACCCATATTTTTTTTTAGGAATAATGTATAAAAATGTTGACAGTAAATGCTGGAAATGTAAATCTCATGAAGGGTCATATTGCCACATGTGACGGTCTTGTGACAAAACTGCTGACTATTGGAAAATGATACAGAAGGTAAAAAAATTTTAAAAATTGATTTCTCAATGAAACCAGAATTTTCTCTTTTAGGAATGTTTGAATCAAAGACATTTAATGATAACAATATTGATAAATTGTTTACATCCTTTGTAACAGCAGCGAAAATTGTATTGGCTAAATTTTGGAAACAGGAAATAAATCCTTTGAAAACACAATGGTTGGATAAAATAAGGGAAATACAGGATATGCATAAACTGACATTTTTGCTCAAACAAAATAATGGGAATGGACTAAGAATGGTGGACTGGAAGGTCCTTGAGGACTGTATGAAAAATGGACAATAAATAAAAAGAATGAGGATAAGTAGAATGGAAAATGGAGGGAAAACTCTTTTCCTTTTGTTTTTCCAGGAAAAAAAAACATAGAACTGCAATATGAACTGTTAAATGGCAAAAGGAAAAAGAGCGGAAGTCAGAATTTTATTTTATTTTATTTTAATTCTTTTTCCCCTCCTGCATAGGTTTTCTTTTTTCCTTTTTTTCCTACTGTATGTATATAAGTAGTTTATACAATGTCTGCATAACTGTACTCTGCTTTCCATGTTATTTTATGCTATCTTGTGTTATTAATACAAATTCTTCATATATATATATTCTTCACATTGAACACAGTATGCCCACTCTATCATAGGGTATATGTTTATTTATTTATTTACTTATTTATTATTTACAACATTTCTACCCCACTCTTCTCACCTCTGCAGGGGGACTCAGAGCGGCAAACAATGGCAACAATTCGATGCTGCAGAGAATTGCAATTAAACAGCATAAAAATCATACAATACAATAGACTAAAAACAAATATTAATTATGTTCCAAGATACTTGTGGATAACTAAAATTGTGGACAATCCTGAACCCTATATTTTCATTGTATTGAGCCCTTTGATTATTGTGCTATGATTCCAGTTTCATGACAACATCCTGTGGGATCTTGAGATTGTTCATTGGGACAGAATACTTTGGAATTCTCAGCCAGAAAAAACTCCTCTGATATTTCTGACTAGATGACTTAATCCCAGATAAAAAAACATGAATGAACATGAATGCACACTGCACATATCTTATTTGTAGTGCAAAAAAACACTTTAAAACAATACAATAATTAAAATGAAGAACAATTTTAACAAATATAAACTTATTAGTATTTCAATGGGAAGTGTGGGCCTGCTTTTGGCTGGTGAGATAGGATTGTTGTTTCTGTTATGTGCTTTCAAGTAGTTTCAGACTTAGGTTGACCTTGAGCGAGGGCCAGGTAAATGACCTTGGAGGGCCACATCTGGCCCTCGGGCCTGGTTTGAGGACCCCTGCTCTAAGTTGGTCTGAGTCCGACTACAGAGGCAGAGAAGATTGGGATATAAAAGTTTTAAATAAATAAATAAATACATACATTTAAATAAATAAGGCAAGGTAAATTCATCTCATCTTTCTTTCCTGGATTTTTTTCTTATAAGAAAAAACAAACTAAGCAATGAAAAAAATAATCAAAGGAAAAACACCTGCAAGTCCACGTTTCTCCTTCAACATCTAACATTGATATTGAATTTGTAATTATCTCTTTAGGTTGATTTTTAAACAGTTTTGTAAGTATACACGGCTTCCTGTTTTATAACTTTGCATTATGTTTGGTTTACTGGATTAATTGTCATGGTTTTCATTTAATGGAGCCATATATGCTCATGCAGCTTATGTAAATATTCAGCTCATGACCCGTTTGAAATTACTAGTGTATGTGTACTGTACCTTTTCCTTTTTAAACAGCCCCTGGATAAAGCCATATAAATATTGCTGAAACACACTGGACTAATTTATAGGATTAAATCATTTTTAAACATCCTGAATTTAGCATCACTTTCGTAAGAGGTCATAGAGTCTGGGGACGCAAAGGAAGCATATACATGTCTGGTTTTGATGGATGAGTACAAGTTCAAACACTGCTTGAGCATATTTGACTCCATTAAACAGAATCGATAAAAATCAATCCAATAAACCAACCATACAAGAGTGAGTGGGGAAATGCACACTTCTAGACATACTGATTGTATAAAGTTGGGGAAAGAAAGGGATGGGACAAAAATAGCAAAACATAAAGTTGCATTTTTCCACTCAGTACTGTAACCAAATTGCAAGCAACCATAAAATTAGAGAACAGAAAGTAATCAACAACCAAGAGAGTCTACTCTAACAACACAGCAAAGAAAGTGCCACCTCGGAGTTGGTTGAGGTAGGCAGGATTTCCCTGGGTACACAGCAGGTCAAAAGTGTACAAAAATGATACCATGCTGGAATGGGCTGAGGTCCGATTCAGCATGGCTCTTCTTATGTTCTTATGTTCTTATGTAAAGGGGTCACACAAGAAAAGTGTACCAAAATATCCACTGAATGTAGAACAATGGTGTAGCAGAAATATACAATACTCTACAATAAATCACTCTCTAGGTTCCCATAAATAGCCATCAATTTAATGATATAATAGAATGATCTAGAGCGCTAACAAGAACAATATAAACAATAAAGAACCATATAATTATATCATAAGCAACGATCACCTCAAAGCACAATAAGCGTACTGTATATGACAATAAACAAGAGGCAATGAGCATATAATATCACGTTGTATTCAATACATATAAATACATTCATACAATCATACATATAGTCATAGGTATTAAACGCAGCATATTATAGAAACAATTCACCATATACATATAATGCAAGTGACTGAAAGAAGCCTAAATAATAAAGGCATTTATATACGATAGTCTGCATAAAATGCATCAATATATACAGTGTCACAATATCATTACAAGAGTTCACCTGGTTAATCTTTATACAGATATTTATTTATTTTATTTATTTATTATTGTGGCTTTTAGGCCGCCGACTCCCGAGGGCTCGCGGCGGCTCACAGCAGGGTTAAAAACATCAATATCAACATAACAATTAAAACAACAGCAATAACATTAAAATACATTAAAATACAGCATAAAACAAATAATGAAGCAGCATCACACCCGAACGGACGAAGCAGTATGTTAGCGGGCTTACTCATTGAAGGCCTGCCTAAATAGGTGGGTTTTGCAGGCCCGTCTAAATTGGAGTAAGTCCCTCAAGGCCCTGGTGCCGGCCGGCAGGGCGTTCCATAGCGTAGGAGCTATAACCGAGAACGCCCTCCGGCGGGTTGCTGTCAGGTGCGCTGACTTTATTGTTGGTATTACCAAAAGGTTGGCATCTTCAGATCGGAGTGGTCTCGAAGGGCAATAAGGGGTGAGGCGGTCCTTCAGATACGCTGGCCCCAGGCCGTATAAGGCCTTAAAGGTAAGAACCAACACTTTGAAGGCGATCCGGTGCTCGATAGGCAGCCAGTGCAGATCCTGCAAGATTGGTGTTATACGGCAACCTGCTGGAGCCCCAGACAGGAGCCGGGCGGCAGCGTTCTGCACCAGCCTGAGCTTCCGGATCGCCGACATAGGAAGGCCAACGTAGAGCGTGTTACAGTAATCTAGCCTCGAGATGACCGTGGCTTGAATCACCGTGGCCAGGTCGCTTCGGGAGAGGTAGGGGGCCAGCCTCCTTGCCTGGCGGAGATGGAAGAAAGCAGCCTTGCTGACCATGGAGACCTGAGCCTCCATGGACAGCTGGGAGTCCAGGTGGACACCCAGGCTCTTCACCGACGGCGCTGGATGCAGCGCCGCCCCGCCCAGGGTCGGAAGCCGGACATCCACCCCGCCCGGGCGGCCCAGCCACACGAACTCCGTCTTCGCGGATTCACCCCCAACCTACTGGCTCGCAGCCATCCAGTAACGGCTTCGAGGCAATGCTGGAAATTATCGGGGACGGACTCCGGTCTGCCCTCCATCCTCAGAATATATCAAAGATGTAGTGTATGTCCTTTTAAAGTTGCTGGTGAATGGACCAATATAGCGAAAAATATTGCAGGGTAGCTTAAAGCTGCGTGTAAATAAGCTCAAAACAGGGTCGGCTGAGTTGCAAAGGTGCAGTCAAACAAATCTCCAAATGGAGATATAATAAGCCGCAGTCCCAACGGGGATGGTGGTACGTGCAGCCACGGGTGAATCGTGTGAGTGTTGCCGGAAGACCCAGATGTGTGGGACATCCATCCTCTGTTTAAAACATCCAGAGAAGGAGACTCACCAAACTCTGAAGCAGCATATTCCACTATAAAACAACTCATACCACCAGGAAGTTCTTAATATCTAGGTGGAATCTCTTTCCCTGCTGTTTTAATTCTTTGCTCTGTGTCCTAGTCTCTAGAGCAGCAGTAAACATACTTGTCCTCTCCTCAATTTTGTGTCCTTCCAAAGATTTAAGAATGGCTATCATGTTCCCTTTCAACCTTCTCTTCTCCAAGCTAAATGTATCCTGCTCCTTCAACCATTCCTCACAGGGCTTGGCTTCCAGACATTTGTTCATTTTGGTCACCCCTCTCTAGACACAGTCTAATTTGTCAATATCTTTCTTGAATTGTTGTGCCCAGAGCAAGGTTAAATCAGAGCAGAACAGAATGGGACTATTGCTTCCTTATACTTTTGTTGATGCAGCCTAAAATCACATTGGATGTTTATCTGCTGCATCACACTGTTGACTCAAGTCCAGCTTGGGATCTACTAAGTCCTCTTTTACACTGTCCTTATATCCCAGGATCTAATCCCAGGTTATCTGCTTTCAACAGTCTTCACTGCCAAATAATCTGGGATAAGGAGATAATCTGAGATCAGATCCTGGGCTATAAGAGCAGTGTAGAAGGGGTAGATAGGACCGGACGAAGGTAATTTCAAATGGTACGCAAACCTTCTTTTGGCGCCCCCTCTTTCTCCGTGTGCATGCACGCCGATGGTGCGCATGCACAGACCAGCTAGTTCTGCACATGCGCAGGGCCAGCTTTGCGCATGCTTGCTGGTGTGCGCGTGCGCAGGGCCAACTAGTTCGGCGCACGACACCAAGTGGATGGTGACGCAAAACGCACTCCAGGAGGCCGAAAATGAGGACATTTTGCAGCCGGAGGCAGGAGGCTCCGCCCCAGCTGCAAAACGTCCTCCTTTTCGGCCTCGTGGAGTGCGTTTTGCATCACCATCCACCTGGAGTCGCACCCGCACGCTACCCCGCAGCAATGGCGCTGCATGTGCCGAACCTGGCGACCGCGGCCAGATGCGACCCTAGCCCACGTGGCGCCCTAAGGCGGCCGCTTAATTTGCCTCCACTAAGATCCCCCCCTGGGGGTAGAAATGCTGGAAATAAATAAATAAGATTCCCATTTAAGGCAGGTGTCTGCATTTCAGCTGTTTAGCCTAAATGTTGTACCTTTTATTTCTCCCCACTGAAATTCATTTTGTTGGTTTTGGACCAGCTCTCCAATCCGCTAAAGCCACTAACACAATCTGCTTTAAGAAGGTGGAAAATGTCCTTTCCACTCAATAGTGTTTGGGCAGGGAAATGAATGGATTATGCGGCCTTTGCCTTTCTTGTACTCTCTCTCCATTGTTACATTTAAGGCAAACAAAACAAGTTGAGAGACTCTTCACAGGCCCTGTGGTGTAAGATCTTCAAAAGGATGGTCTGGAAGTGTAGAGTGCTGATAGACTGCTTGCTCTTGGTAATTTTTATGCTGACTTTTTGTGTCAGTGAGAAAGTCCCAGATCCTTGGAGAAGTCTAGTTCATACATAGTTACATCTGCATCCGCAAACAGAAATAGGAGGAGCTCCTTGCTCATGCCTTTTCAAAAGAGGTATCTGTCCCAGGTCAAATAAACTGGGTTTTTTTCCTTCTGAATTTGGAACAAAGCACATCCTGTTTACAAAGCTTCTCATGCTGGATGCAAACAGCTGCTAACACTTAAGTGAGAAGATTCTTTCACTGCCCATCTTGCCCTCAACTTCTCTTCCCACCCATCTCTGCTACGCCTCCTACGACTTGCTGACACATATACAAAATGTTTCACTCAATCTCTCTTTTGAGACCAACTTTTGAATATATAGTGAATGCTATTCATGCACGGTTATAGAATACATCCTTATAGAAATAGAAAGAAGTGAACCAGAAAGGGAGCTGTTATTGTTTGCTCTCTCCTTGAATTGAATTTTACAACTAGCGGAGGCAAAAGCTTTCCTCAATTTTTAAGTGAAATTATTTGTAGCTAACTAGCTGTCACAGAATTTAATAGGCCAGAGTAAGAGCTATATTAATATTTCTGTTTCTTCTATCTAGAAGCGTTAGTTGGGCAAACATAAATAATTAATGCAAACAGATTAACTCGGGGGGTGGTTTAAGTACATTTGCATTGAATGTTTACTTGTGTAGGATTAACTTGGTTAAACTGACTCTACCACTGGATCCCATAATCCTACACCCAGTTTAAATGAATGCAGGGACATCTGCAGCAAGTCCAGGATCTCTATTTATGTTGTCAAGACACTGACAAGAAATGTCTCCTTGCATTTTCTCGTCTTCCCTTTCCAAGTATGTTCCCAAAAGCTGTCTCCTCATGCTACCAGTCAAGACCGCTATTCTGTTTCTAAACCAAAACAAGATGGAAGAAATTATGGGACAATATGGGAGGATAGCAAATTGATTATTATGTTACAAACCCCTGTGAAGTTCTGTGCATGAAGTAGAGTTATTGCAGAATAATTTATTGCTATTGTTTGCTTGTTTAATTTAATTTATATCCCATTTTCTCCCAGCAAGAAACAGGAGGCAGCTTAAAACATGATTAAAAGAAGATGCAACTAAAATCCTGATGGTATGAACATTAAAAAAATGAAATTAGCAAGCATACAATTTAAAACAGGATAAACTATTTAAAAGACATAACAGTAATGACAAAACACAGTACATATGCCCCATTGAAAGCTCTTCTGTATAACCCATTAACAATTAAATGCCTGTTTAGAGAAATAAGAGGTGTTTGTCTGCTGGTGAAAGGAGAACCATGACAGGGCCAGTCTCACCACTTCTGGGAAGAAATTACACAAACAGTGGACCTGTGAGGATGGTGAGGCTATGATAAATCCCTCTTAAGATTTGAGGAAACATGTATAAGATGATACAGTATTTTATAAAAATCCTTGTATGTAAGCCTGTCCAAACAGAGCCATCTCATAGTGGTGCCATAGTTGTTTCCTCTTCCCTTGCCCAGATCTGACAAAGTTCTGGAGCATGCAAAACATTAATCCCCACAAATTATCGTGTAGGGTTCCACCTACAAACTATTATCACATGGTAAATTTGCAGAACAATATCTGCTTTGTAGAGGGCCTGCATAATGTAGTGCTTTGTGTATTAGATCATGACGCTGAGGTCCAGAGTGTGAATGTCTTCTTGGTTCTCAAAGCTTACTGGTGACCTTAGGCCAGGGGTTGGGAACCTTTTTGACCCAGAGAGCCATGAAAGCAAAATATTTGGAAATGTATTTCAGTGAGAGCCATATAATATATTTTAAGACTGAATTCAACTGAATGTGAGTATATACGTACTAGGCATGGTTTAGAACCCAAAAAATAGGAAATCGGAAATCTAATGGGGTGGGGGGGGGATTTTTTTGATTAGTAAAGAAAGACTTACAAAAGGCTAAAATGCTAAATACTCTGGGAAAGAAAAGAAAGTAGAATGCCAGAGCAGCGGGGAAAGAAAGAAAGAAATCCTAACAGCTGGAAAGGGGGGAGAAGCCAGCAGGAAAGAGGAGGGGGCTGAGAAGCATCTGAGAGAGTGCAGGGAGAGAGAGGAGGAGAAGCGTGTGTGTGTGTGTGTGTGTGTGAAGTTGGCTCCTGCGATGGGGCAAGACAGAGCAATGGGGAAGAGAAGGGAGGGGGGGAGAAGCGTGGCAGTTCCCCATAGAAATGCGGGAAAAAAAAGAAGAAGCTGAATGAAGGCGGGAAGGAAATGAGGGGGAGAAGACAGGAGAAGTGAGTACGTAGTACAATAATTAAGAATTTATTACGATCATAATGCAAATTGTTGGCCTCAAGGACCGTAAAAGAAAGTCTACTTCCTGGTTAGCTGCCGTGATGCGTATAAACTAGAAAGTCCCATTACATACGAATCACTTCCGATTTCTTTACATTTTCATAACTTTTTTCTCATGTCTAATACGTACATACTATGAGAAAAGGATTCCCCCGACAGAATGATGGGACACTTCAGACCTGGCTCTACAAAAGACATGCTCAGGACTCTGGGAAAGAAGACAAAATGGAAGGAGAGGGGAAAGAAAGAAAGAAAGAAAAGACATTGGAAATAAAGGAGGGAGGGGGAGAGGAAGAAATAAAAGAACAAACTATGGAAAAGGAAAAAAGAAAAGCAGGAGAGAGACAAGGAGGGGAAAAGAAAGAAGGAAATGGGAAGGGAGGAGAGGAAAGGGTGGGGAAAAGAGGTTGCAGGGCCCTGAGAGCAGGGGGGATGAGGAAGAGGCAGCGATGGCGCCGCAGAAGCGGCAGTCACGGCACATTTGCATCACTCCTTCCCGCTGCATGCTGGGAAACCAAGGCCCGGGCTGCTCTGGAGAGCCAGATGCAATCATGAAAAGAGTCATATCTGGCTCCCGAGCCATAGGTTCCCTACCCCTGCCTTAGGCAAATGACATTCTTTCAGCATCAGAGGAAGATCATGGCAAACTCCCAACACACCCCAAACAAATTTTTCCAAGAAAATCATGATTCCTTGAGTCATCATGAGTCAGAAAATAGCTGAAGATCCATAACAACAAATGCTTTGGGTATTCTTGAATGCTCTCACTATAGATCTTTGCTTTGTTCTGTATAAATTCATATTCAGCCATCCATGCTCTGTTCTGTTCTGTGAGGTTTCCATGGTCCTCAGAACAAATAACAATGGCTTATCTTTACCTTACCTTATTAATGTAAGATATAGCCAGAGTGCCTAGACAGTATATAGGAGTGGTGATCCCCTCACACATCCCACCATACATTTTTATACATTCATTATGCCATGGCATCTTGCAAACAAGAATCAATGGCACCTTATTATCACCATGTAGACACCACATTGGCAGTTGCTTCTCAAACATGAAGTGTAATAAAAGTCATATCTGTGAATAGGCTCTGGAAGCAATAACTACAACTCATAATCTACAAGCATCGAATATCAAAGTCAAGATCATGTATGCCAACATATTTTTGATCTCTGTGTTTGGTTGTGAAAAGCAGGACAATGAAGATATCTAACAGGAAGAAAACGGACTCACTTAAAATGTGGTGCTGGAGAAGAAGTTTGCCAAAAATTCAGATAAATTGATCCAAGAGCAAAGCAAATACGAACTCTTCCCAAAAGCCAAGATGACTCTTCACTTATGAAGAAAGTCAAGAAGACAAAAATACTACAGTAAAAGAGAAATATTGTCCTGCAGATAACTAATATGATGGCCAACCCATTTGATTAATCCCAAAAGATGGAAACCATATTGAAGATCGCTGGGACAAATAGATGACAGTATTGGGATAGCCCAGTTAAATTTAAAGGATGAAGTAGAGTGGCTACAGACTAAAAAGAAGGTACATAAAAGCAAGCCACCTGTAAGCAGTGGAATATGAGGGTTATTTTTCCTTTTTGGGTCAAGTCAATATCTTCTGTAGTCATGCCATAGCACTGCTCTCCATCCTAGAACCATCAGCTCAAAGAGCTGTAGAGTCTCCAGTAGAATTTAGATGCCAGAACTCGCCAACTTAGAAGTTAAAGATTAAATGTAAGCAAACTGAAATTCAATGTATCTGCTGAACAAAAGCAAAAGAACATGCTATAACCATAATTTTTTCCAGCATACATTATGCATCGGTGAAAACAGCAGTCCTCTTGAATAGTGTATATGCAGATACTACAAAAGTGAAATAGCCAATGATGAGATTACAATGGGAATAAAATAAAAATGAATAGAATCAGAAGATATTGGTTTTTAATGGGCAAATGCACTCAGCCAAAAGAAGGAAGCAGGCCAAGCTGTGAGAAACCAGCATGCATTGTTTCATTACTAAAGAAAAATACTGAAGGTCACTTAACTCCCATACAGGATAGAAACCAAACCTTTTGAACAAGTGGTTCTTCTGTCTTCGGGATAATGGTATCTTCATATTGTGATGTTGTTATCCATTGAACTTGCTTGATGAGACCAAAAAAAATCAGAACTCTCAGGTATCTAGTCCGTTAGTCTCCATGTTTTCTTTTCTGGCAGCAGGAAAAAATGTAGCCATACCACTTCCCCATTCTTGCAAATCCCTCTTTGATGTCTCTCTTTTGAGCAATAGGGAGCTACAGCTAATACAACAAAATACTGCCAATTCTATACACCTTGTGCAAGGGGAGAATTTCCTTTCTGTCTGGGGAATAGACTTGGTTTCAACATTGTCTGGAATCTATCCACTGGCTCTGTTTGGCCTTGGCATCATAGTAATGTAAATGGCAGGAACTGGAGTATCCAAAGGCAGAACATTTAGTAGCCCAAAATGAACAAGGGTTTTATTTGCATCAACCTGACAAGAGATTTATTGCCATGCAATGATAGGTATAACAGCACATGTGCTGATAATAACGTTAAAATACTAAGCTGGTTCTTTTCTTTTTCCATAGGGTCTTTGCTATTGTAGAGTAATTATAAATTCAGCTCATTGAATGTTTATCTGCACAAATACATTTATGTATGAGATTTATTTATTTATTTAAAACTTTTGTACCCCAACCTTCTCACCTCTATTGAGGGACTCAGACCAGCATAACAGCAAAGATTCAATGCTATACAATTTAAAAACAACTAGAACAACATATTAAAATACATAAAAACCCAGCATAAAACCACATCGCCATTAAAACAATTCCACTCAATCTATAAACATGGTCATACATTCAGATAATAGCCAATCTCAGCCTATTCTGGGAAGGCTTAGTTCCATATCCAAGTCTTCACCAGCCTCCTAAAGAACAACAGAGAGGGGGCAGATCTAACCTCCCTTGGGAGAGAGTTCCACAGCCGAGGGGCGACCACAGAGAAGGCCTTGTCTCTCGTCCCCACCATCCGCGCTTGCAAAGCCAGCGGGACCGAGAGCAGGGCCTCTCCGGAGGATCTTAAGGTTCTAGATGGTTCATAGGGGGAAATCCGTTCAGACAGGTAAACTAGGCCAGACCGTATAGGGTTTTGTAGGTTAAAACCAGCACTTTGAATTGTGTCGGAAGCTAATTAGCAGCCAGTGGAGCTGGCGCAGCAAGAGAGTTGTATGCTCCCTGTGCCCTGCTCCTGTTAGTAACCTGGCTGCCAAACGTTGGACTAATTGCAGCTTCCGAGCAGTCTTCAGAGTCAACCCGATGTAAAGAGCATTGCAGTAGTCAATTTGGGATGTAACCAGAGCGTGGACCACCGTGGCCCAGTCAGACTTACCAAGGTACGGGCGCAGCTGGCGCACAAGCTTTAACTGTGCAAAAGCTCTCCCGGCCACCGCCGAGATCTGGGGCTCCAGGCTCAGCGATGAATCCAGGATCACTCCCAGACTGCGAACCTGCACCTTCAGGGGGGGGGGGGTAACCCCATCAAGCACAGGCTATAACCCTATGCCCTGTTCAGCCTTACGACTAACCAGGAGTACCTCTGTCTTGCCTGGATTTAGTTTTAATTTGTTAGCCCTCATCTAGTCCGTTACAGCGGCCAAGCACCGGTTCAGGACTTGAACAGCCTCCTTAGTAGCAGGTGGGAAGGAGTGACGGAGTTGGAAATCATCTGCATACAGATGACACCGGACCCCGAAACTCCGGATGATCTCCCCCAACGGCTTCATGTATATGTTGAACAACCATTTGGTTGAGAGAGATGATTCTTTCAAACAGAGGGGGAAATGTAGAACTGAGGTGAGTTACTGTGTGATTTCAAGATCTTGAGTAAGCACCTCTTCACATGGCTGAAATTTGGTGGTTGCGATTTTTTTTCTCTCATTTTGACCATGGAGTCACCGGCTCCCATCACACACTGGAAACGTACTTCTGAGACGAATCCATGGCAAAAGTGGGGGGAAAACCTGCTGCCCCCAAAACATTGCCAGCTGCAAATGTTGTGAGGTTTCCTGTCTTTCCATAAGGAAAGATGGGTTTAGCTGGCTTAAGTAGGCTTCCCCCTGTGTGATGAGATAGGAAGGATGGGCCGGGGCACAGGGCAACAGGTCCCCACACACCCTGGGCAAGCACCGCCAAAATCATGTTCCACATGTAAAGAGGTCCTAGGTTGGTAAAAAGGAATAAGATTTGTCAAGAGACTAGAAGATTGTGAGATAATGCTGGAAGAAGATGCAGTAGTGCACTTATTGTTTGGTGACAACATTATTCCTCTTATTACTATAGTAGATATGTTGAAATATTTGGTATTTTATATAATCCTTGTAATTAATAAAAGGATTAAATGTATTTTTTGAATATAATAAGCACATTCAGAAAACTTTGTACACTGTTAATTGTCTATCTTCTTTTTCTTTAACCACTTTCCTCCTCTTTTTAATATTTGTCACAGTTTAATCTACTAATAATAACTCCACCTCCCCCTTTTCTCTTTCCTGTTTTCCCTTTTCTTTTTTGTTATTGTCATGTACATTGAAATTTTATTAATAATAATAAAAGAAATAAGAATTTCATTGTTGTTAAATGCTTTCAAGTTATAGTGATTCTATGAATTGGAGACCTCCAAACAGGCCCGGATCAGGCCCTTTTGGCGTCCTAGGCCAAAGGCTCTGCCCCCGCCCCCGGCTCCACCCCCCCTGCTCCTCCCTGCTCCACCCCCAGCTCCTCCCCGCTCTGCCCCTGTCCCGCCCTGGCTCTGCCCCACTCCTAGCTCCGCCCCCGCCTCCTTGCCGGCGCGAGGAGGAGGAAGGAAAGCCCAACCCCCAGAGCTGATGTGGGGCCTCCTCCCTCCCTCCCTCCCAAAGCCACTATGCCGGCTTGAGAAGCGGCCAAAATCGCGGCTTTAGGAGGGAGGGAGGAGCCATGGGGAGGCCCCGCATTGGCTCCGGGGGTGGGGCTTTCCTTCCTCCTCCTCACGGGCGTGGAACTGGGGCCGGGATGGAGCTGAGGGCGGGGGCAGAGCCGAGGGGAGCAGAGCAAAGGAGGGGGGCGGCTGTGGATGGCGGTTACGCCGGCGTGTGCATGCACCCTTTTAAATCTTTTTTTTATTTTTAAAAAAATTTATTTATTTTTTTTACTTTTTTGGAGGGGTCTGGACCTGCTGCCCCCCAAAGGTACCGCCCTAGGCCATGGCCTAGGGTGGCCTTATGGGTAATCCGGGCCTGCCTCCAAAACTTCCTATGTTTAACAAGAAACCCAAGGCCTCGAGTTCCCTGAAAGATTTAATCTATCTGGAGACATATGTAAGTTATAGCTGAAAACATCTTTAAAAAACTAGGGTTCTCACCCCAGTATTATTATTATTATTATGATGATGTTTATCCCACTTTTTCTCCATACAGAGACTCAAAGCAGTTCCCAACTAAAAGCATTGCAATACTACTTAAAAGTACAAGTTGATGCATCATTCTATCCACTTCTTCACTGTTTTTTTCCCTTTTCATTAATGAAAAGGGTCCTTTCAAAATTTGCATTCCTGTACTTATTCACTCTGCACAGATTATCAAAACTACCTCTATTTCCTTCCAGGGGGATTATGAATCTTATCTATTTTGCTTCCATTTCATAATCCCTCCCTGTTTTGTTTGGCTTTTGTTTTTAGCAAATCCACAAACATTAACACCGGAGAGTGGAAATGCAACAAGAACTATGGGTTGGGGCACTGTCTTTTGTTTTGAGCTGCCAAAGCCCTTTCGGCAACCTAGTGTGGTTGGAGATCTGGCTTAATAATTAGACATTTCCTATTATAAGTCATGATTCAAGCATACGATTTTACTTGGCAGAAACATAAGCAAAGAGTGTCAGAGGGGCAGCAATAACTGGAAATCTTCCTCTGCTAAACTCTGATGTACTCGATGAAAAGCTCTCTGTTCATTAGTAAATGTGACCTTGGGGCCTATTAAAGAGATGATCTCTTTTGCAGGATACTCAGAAGCTGGCACAGATATTTCAAATAGTAGCAACTAAGAGGGCAGAGAAACCCTAGTAAAATGTCGCTGAAGGGACAAAATTCATTACCAATTCAAAGAAGTCCTTTTTGCACAGCGGGTTTCAGCTCTCTTGGAAACACATATCTGAAACATTTCACAATTTTATTGCAGTGGGTGTAGTTGATAGGCATGAGAAAAAAGTTATGAAAATGAAATGATTCGTAAGAAATTCGTAAGAAATGCTACTTTTGAATATTTCCGCACCTGGAACGCCAACCAGGAAGTGGACTTTCTTTATAGAACTTCGGGGGCCAGGATTTTCTTAAGTGTCGTTATTAGGTCGTAAGGGGGGGGGGCACCCTCCTTCTCTCTCACCACCCTCCGCCTCCCTTGCCAATAAGTATTATGGCAAGGCAAGCCCTAAACTCGCTCCTTCTTTCGGCTGGAAGCCTGGAAAAATGTAAACAGAGAGGATTACTCAGAAGTAAATCTGCAAAGGAGGGCACTTTGGATGAAGTGCCCTCCTTTGTGGATTTACTTCTGAGTAAACCTCTCTGTTTACATTTTTTCCAGGCTTCCCTGCCTCTCCTGCCTGCCAGGATCTAAAGCATCAAAGAGTATTGGGGTGAGAAACCAACCTAATGTATAATAGAATGAATGCTACTATAAGTGCCTAATATTATAAGTAATCCAACTGGTCATATACCTACATTCCATGCACATGCAATAATACAGCAGTAATAACAATGGGTATAAGAAGAGGTAAAATTCAAACCGAAGTATTCTGACTGGTCCCTCCTCAAACTGCAACAGGCTCTTCTCTGAGCCCGGGAAAAGCCAAAACCCGGGCACAGCCACAGCGTTGCTGCCTGGGTGCACACACATACATATTCTTTGGGGGATTTGCTGCAGAATCTTCTCTATGAGCCCGGGATTCTGCCGCAAATTCCCCCAAAGAATATGTATGTGTGTGCACCCAGGCAGCAAACGCTGTGCTCGGGTTTTGCCTTTTCCCGGGCTCAGAGAGAAGAGCCTTTTGCAGTTTGCACCCTTGAGGAGGGACCACAGTCAGAATACTTCGGTTTGAATTTTACCTCTTCTTATACCCATTGTTATTACTGCTGTATTATTGCATGTGCATGGAATGTAGGTATATGACCAGTTGGATTACTTATAATATTAGGCACTTACAGTAGCATTCATTCTATTATAAATTAGGTTGGTTTCTCACCCCAATACTCTTTGATGCTTTAGATCCTGGCAGGGCAGGAGGAGTGGACGGCTCTCCCTGCCCCTTCTGCCTGCCAGGATCTAAAGCCTTGAAGAGGCTTCATGACGGGCCAACTTCAGCCCTCCAGGTGTTTTGGACTTCAACTACCACCATTCCTCACAGCCTCAGGCCTCTTCCTTTTCCTCTCAGCCTGGGCAAACTTGGGCCCCCGCTCCCTCAGGATCGGGGTGAGAGAGAGGCAGCGAGGAGCGAGGAGGGGGATCCTCCTCCTTTTTTTGCTGCTTCCAAGAATAGAATACCCCCCTCCCTCCCTCCCTCCTTCCTATTTGGAGAGTCCCATCTAGAATTCAGTGTGATTTATTCAAGTTTTGGCCTACAACTCCCAGAAATCCCAGCCAATTTACCAGCTGTTAGGATTTCTGGGAGTTGTAGGCCAAAACCATCTGGAATGCGCATGCGCTGGCATACGAACTACTAACGAATATCGTTAGTTATTACGTTACATTTTAGAAATTTTTGGAAAATTTTTTGTAAGTCTTTCTTTTACTAATCAAAAAAATCCCCCAATTTGATTTTAGAATCGCCATTTTTGGGTTCGAAACCATGCCTAGTAGTTGATGTGTCCCTGTGAACATGTGAAAACTCAGTAAGTGAAGTGATATAGTGAGGAGGCTTTGCATATTGGAAAGGTGATTTCCCTTCTGTTTCTGAGTATCTTAAAATGAAGACTTCTTTCTGACTGCTGCTTCTATGCACTTTAAAGGGAAAAAATGTCCTGGAAATGAGATGACAACTTTCACCACTGATATGATGTGAATGCTTTTTTACTTATGCATGTCTGTACCTGTACAGAAAGTACACACAAAAAAAAACACTTTCAAAGTTTTGATGGTGGTTCCTACAAAAGGATAGCGATACTGATGTGAATGGTTCTGTTAAATATCCAAAACCCTCCTCATGCTGCCACCCCTCCATTACAATAACTTTATTGAAAGTGGCAGGCCCGGATTATGTGATTGTGGCACCCTAGGCCACACTCTTGAAGCGCCGCCCTCGCTCCGGGGGGCGGGGTCACTTGTGGGGGGCGGGGCCGCTTGTGGGGGCACCCCCGCTGCTTGCGCCGGCCTCGCCCCTCTTCCTTTACTGACTGAAGGAAGAGGGGCGGTGCCGGCGTGAGCAGCAGGGAGGGGGCGGCACCGGGACTTCCCTCCATCCCCTCCTCTCTCGCACGTCAGGAGGGGGGAAGGGAAGTCCTAGGCCCCCTCCCCGCTGCTCGTGCTGGCCCTCGCCCCTCTTCCTTCACTGACTGAAGGAAGAGGGTGGGGCCGGCGTGAGCAGCAGGGAGAGGGCCGCGCCGGGACTTCCCTCTGCCTCCTCCTCTCTCGCACGTCAGGAGGGGGGAAGGGAAGTCCTAGGCCCCCTCCCCGCTGCTCGCGCCGGCCCTCGCCCCTCTTCCTTCACTGACTGAAGGAAGAGGGGCGGGGCCGGCGTGAGCAGCAGGGAGAGGGTCGCGCCGGGACTTCCCTCCGCCTCCTCTCTCCCACGTCAGGAGGGGGGGAAGGGAAGTCCTAGGTCCCCTCCCCGCTGCTCGTGCCGGCCCCGCCCCTCTTCCTTCAGTCAGTGAAGTAAGAGGGGCGGTGCCGGCGCGAGGAGTGGGGAGGGGGCCCCGGGACTTCCCTTCACCCCTCTCCTCTCTCTCACATCAGGAGGGAGCGGAGGGAAGTCCTGGGCCCCCTCCCCACTCCTCGCGCCGGCACCGCCCCTCTTACTTCACTGACTGAAGGAAGAGGGGCGGGGCCGGCACGAGCAGCAGGGAGGGGCGGCACCAGGACTTCCCTCTGCCCCCTCCTTTCTCTCGCATCAGGAGGGGGCGGAGGGAAGTCCTCGGCCGCCTCCCCGCTGTTCGCGCTGGCACCGCCCCTCTTCCTTCACTGACTGAAGGAAGAGGGGCGGGGCCGGCACGAGCAGCAAAGAGGGGGCACTTCCGCTGCCGCGCGCATGCACACTTTTTTTCCTAAATTTTTATTTATTTATTTATTTTATTTATTTATTTTTTCCAATTTTTTTTATTTTTTAAAAAAACGTTTTTGGGAGGTCTGGATCTGCTGCCCCCCAAAAGGTGCCGCCCTAGGCCCTGGCCTATGGTGGCCTTATGGGTAATCCAGGCCTGGAAAGTGAGCAAATTCTCTAAACCAGATCTCTTCTGCTCTGGAATGTCTTTAATAATAATAAAAAATAAAAACAAAGCAAGAAAATACAGAAAAGTATTGTAGACATGATAAGAAGACAAATCTGTTTTTTGTTATAGAATGGAGGAAACATCTGGCAGATAAACTTTTCAGGGATAGGTTGAATATCCCTTATCTCAAATGGTTGGGACCAAAAGTGTTTGGATTCATGGGGAAGGGGTTAGAATACAGATTGAGTATCACACATCCAAGTACCTGGGGACAGAAGTATTTTAGATTTTACACTTTTCTTTGGATTTTAGAATATATGTACATAATAAGATATCATGAGGAAGGGACCCAAGTCTGAACATTACTTGGGGCCCAAGTCTATACATCTCATATACATAGCTTGGGGGTAACCTATTATATAAATGGGTTCACGTCATGTGATGTATACCTCAAACAAAGAAACCATACAACGCAGAAACACAATACCTGCCAACAGAAATAGGCCTCAAGCAAGGTACGTTTGTAGCAAAGAAACTTTCCCCCCCAAAACCTAAAAGGCCCCCAAAACAACGAATAAAAATAAAACTACATTTACCAGCATCCTCCGGGGCAGCCAAAGACTCACCCAGCCTCTACATTCTGAACAACATGATTGACTGCCAATAAGGGTGGATTTGCATAACTGCTGCACTGGCCATCCAACATGAAAATTCCGATCCATACTAAACTGCCAAAACAGAATAAGGAAAAGGCCTGAGCCAATCCCCAACACAAACACCCAAATCACTTCCAACCGACAATTTACACCCCAAAAAATCACAGACCACGCCCAAAATTGACAGTAAGGCTTCATTAACTTGATTTCCCTAACTAGCCTCACTTACTGGGAAGCTGTTTATGCTCTAAATTGACAGTAAGACTTCATTAACTTGATTTCCCTAACTAGGCCCCACTTACATTATTTTATTTTAGGGAAGCTGTCTATATTTACGCTCTAAATTGACAGTAATGATGGCTTCATAAATAAGTTAATGATTCTCCCAACTAGGCCTCAGCTCATTGGACATTGTGTATGGCCTAAATTGACAGTAAGGCTTCATTAACTTGCTGTTCCTAACTAGGCCTCAGCTATGGGACATTGTGTATGGCCTGAATTTACAGTAACCTACCTTGGCACACAGAGCCCCGACCATGCATGATGGGACTTGAAGTACCACCATGGAAAATGGGATTTGTAGTACTTCAAAACCCATCATTCCCCACAGACCACTGTGGCCCAGAACCAAGACCAATAAAGACCCAACTTGGCACACCATGCCCCCCATGACCCACACTCCATCCAACTGCAGTTTAGAGGAGGGCACACCGTGGATGATTGGACTTCCTCGCATCTCCTAAAAAGGGCACAGCAACGCGTGCCGGGTACAGCTAGTTTATACAATATTATTAATAACTTCATGTTTGAAACAAGGTTTGTGTAGCTCAAACCATCAGTAAGCAAATATGCCGCTATCAACGCTAAGGATAGGAGATTTAACTAAATAGGAATGCTGGAAATGGGGAATGATGCCTTTTAGGGCAGTGTTTCTCAACCTTCCTGATGCCGTGACCCCTTAATACAGTTCCTCATGATGTGGTGACCCCTAACCATAACATTATTTTTGTTGCTACTTCATAACTGTAATTTTGCTACTGTTATGGATCATAATGTAAATATCTGATACACAGGATGTATTTTCATTCACTGGACCAAATTTGGCACAAATACCCAATATGCCCAAATTTGAATACTGGTGGGGTTGGGAGGGGGGATTGATTTTGTCATTTGGGAGTTGTAGTTGCTGGGATTTAGAGTTAACATGCAATCAAAGAGCATTCTGAACTCCACCAACGATGGAATTGAACCAAGCTTGGCACAAAGAATCCCATGACCAACAGAAAATACTGGAAGGGTTTGGTAGGCATTGACCTTGAGTTTTGGAGTTGTAGTTCACCTATATCCAGAGAGCACTGTGGACTCAAACAATGTGCCCAAATATGAACACTGGTCTAGTATGGGGAAAAATAGACTTTGACATTTGGGAGTTGTAGTTGCTGGGATTTATAGTTCATCTACAATCAGAGCATTCTGAACACCATCAACGATAGAATTGGGCCAAATTTCCCACACAGAACCCCCATGACCAACACAAAATACTGTGTTTTCTTATTGTCTTTGGTGACCCCCTCAGACACCCCCTCACGACCCCCCCCCCCGGAGTCCCGACCCCCAGGTTGAGAAACACTGTTTTAGGGAGTTTCCAGACAACATCAAAATGTGGGACCAAAAAGTGGGGCAAAATTGTGGGACCTGACAGCAAGTACAAACACAGGCCTGTCAATCCCAGTCAATGCTCCCATCAACGCCCTGACACCTTTGTTTGTAGCGGATTTTAGAAATCTGCAAGGTGGAAAGAGGATATCTAGTCGAAGTTTGCTTTTTAAAAAATTGATTGGGCTGGACCTCATATGTGCTTCTGCGGATATCTAAATGTGCACTCAAGCAGATTTCATATTATCGTTCTTCATCCTACTGTAAATTCAAGCTCTGTTTAATTAACAATCAAAACAAAATAATGGTTGCAGAGAGTTATCAATGTAATCGCTTTCCATTTGTGTTTCCATTTGAAATACAGGAATTCCATTTTTTTTCATAGTGTTCTCAATGGCTAAGATGTTACAAAATTCTGTGTCTTCTAAACAACTCTGATGCATTATTTTGTGAGACTTATTTTGTGAGACATGCTTTCCCCTCCCCAAATCCCTTACTCTTTCTTTTTATCATATATGTATTAAAAACTCTAATAAAAATTACTATATATAAAAATAAAAAAAGAGAAGGAGCCATTCTTTTGTAATTATCACAGTCAATTAATTCCTTTAAAATTAATCATTTGGTGTAAAAGTTACAAGAATATACAAAGTAGATCTGCATATATGGTTCCTGCCACAGCTCATCATCTTGAGTTTATTTTATTTAAGTTTATTTATATCCTTTTTATTGATTTTATCTTGGACTTTAGTATTTATTTGTTGTTTATTTTATTTTATCTGCTGAATTGCATTAATTTTATATATGTATTAAAATTATTTTTATTTAAATAAATAATTTTCTTTATTATTTATAATATAATGTATAATATAATATGATATAATATAGTATAATGGTATGGTATAATATTGTATATGCATAGAATATGGATAATGTTGTAATGTAATACAATATAATACTAATAATAAGATATTATAATTGTATATTTACGTTATATGCAATATTACTAATAATATTGCGATATAATTTGTTATAATACAATGTGATATGTAATTGTTGTACTGTGACAATGACATGTGCACCTTTTTAACATGTGTTTATCAACTATTAATCTGAATTAGCACATTTTTTTAGAAGAAACCGGGATAAAAGGGGAGTGGCTAAATAACAATGTATCCATCCCTCTTTTGTCCCAATTTCTTCCATGTTTTCAGGCTTGTGTAAAAGGGCTCTTAGGCAAAGTCATCCAGACACAGTTTTTACCACATTAGTGATAAGAAGTCCTGAGGGAAAACCAGAGGCTTATCTACATTTATCAGAAATCCGGCTGTCTTCATGATTCATAGCAACTTCCTGTGAGTATTTCATGATTTTTTTAATTTAAACTGACTTTGCCCCACTTTTTGCAAATTTCAGCTATATGGCAGAGTTTGGTGGAAACTCTGCAATATCTTGAGCTTTGTAGCAGTCTAGACAGCTAGATTGGGTCATCAGAGCAGGGAAAGGGTATAGATCAGGGGTGCTCACACTTTTTCAGCATGGGAGCTACTGATTAAAAACCAAGTCCCAAAGATCACCTACCCAGAAATGTAAAACGTATAACTATTTTCTTATTTATTTATTTATATTTATTATTCATTTTTATGTACCGCTCCTTCCAGCAGGCTCGGGGCAGTTTACATAAAATGAAGTTATAAAACATCAACATTTCAATTTAATGACAACAATATAAAACAGAGCATAAAAATACATCCAACCACCCCATTTCTCCCACACTGCCATATTACCACACATATTATCAGCCAGAAAGTATGAAGAGAGGCTTTTGAACTGCTAGGCCTGTTAATACTCAGCAAGGTAAACAAGGGCATGCTACATCCAACCACCCCATTTCTCCCACATTTCCATATTCCCCAACATATATTTCTCAAGGAACAAAGCAAGCAGAGAGGCTTTGGAGCTAAAAGGCCATTTTTAAACATTAAAAATAAACAAAGAGACATTGCCACAGAACAATCAAGCACCCAGCCCAAAGTAAAAAGACCAACCTTTGAGATGCGGTAAGGAAATGACCCCAAAGCGTCCTTCTTCTTCTCCTCCGTCGTTGCTCCTATTTCCACGCCGCCAGCATGCGTGCCGCCTCCAAGAGCTCACGAGAAGTCCAAGAGGCAGGATGGGCGCTTCTGCACATGCGCGCGGGGCCAGCCATGCATCACGTCATCCAGGCCTGCTCCCTTTGGTCTCCTACGACTCTGAGTGGCTGGAGAAGGACGGAGGGGGGAGGAGGAATCCAAAAGAGGGGGCCCATTCTGCCTCTTGGACGCTGGAGCTTGGACTCTGGACTCTGGAGGCGGCACGCCAGCAGGGAAAGGGGAGGAGCAACAACAGAGGACTTCTTTGCAGCGTGCAGGGGCGCGTGAAGAGGACCAACAGTAAAAAAGCTGGTCAGGGGCCTGAAGATCACCAGGATGAGGCCCGAAGATCAACCTGGTGATCGCGATCACCGTTCTGAGCACCCCTGGTATAGATCATGCCTGTTTCACTGCAGCCATTCCTAACAAAACATGGATCTCTGTCCTAACTCTGGCCGTTACTTGCGCCTCTGCTGATGTCAGAATGGGGCACCCTGGTACCCACAAGAAAGCCAGTGGAGTGAAACCCAGGTCATCTAGACCAGTGTTTCCCAACCAGTGTGCCGCAGCACACTAGTGTGCCATGAGCGATCATCAGGTGTGCCGTGGGAAATTGGAACCTCCAATACCCTTCTTTCCCCTCCTGCTGAACACTTTTTCTTCTCCACTCGGGCTCCCTTTTTCCCAGCCTTGCTTCTGCCACCATTTTGATCCAAGGAGGCAGCGTGAGCGTGTTCATGAGGGGAGAGGGGAGGGAGAAAGACATGACCAGTGCGGGCGCTACTGCGCAGACCCGCCCCACGTCTTCCTCCCCCCCCCTCCCCTCCTGAGCAAAGCAAGGCAAAGCGAGCAGAGCGAGGCTGGGAAGAAGGGAGCCTGAGTGGAGAATAAAAAGTAAGTGTTCGGCAGGAGGGGGAAGAAAGGGCGTGAAGGGGAAGGGGGAGGAAGAGGTCCCTGTCGAAAGCTGGCATGGGCAAACTTGGACCTTCCAGGTGTTTTGGACTCCAACTCCCACCATTCCTAGCAACCTTGGGCCCTCTTCCTTTTTCCCCCCTCAGCTACTTAAGCAGGAAAGGGCCTCAGGCTGTTAGGAATGGTGGGAGTTGAAGTCCAAAGCACCCAGGGGGCCAAAGTTTTCCCATGCCTGTATTAGGGACCTTAAAGTGGTGAGCCTCCTTCCAACATTGTGATTCTAAGAGAGAGAGACTGACAGCTGTTGAGCAAGTTCTTCGTGTGTGACTTTCTGCCATTCCTGCCAGGATACCTATGTTGTGTTCATCGAAACAGGCCCAGGTTTCACACTGAGTGTATAAATACATTTAAAAACATATTAACTATATGTATTACTGTGTTAGAGTGTCATCTTGTGTCATTTTGGTTGGTGGTGTGCCCCAGGATTTTGTAAATGTAAAAAATATGCCGCTGCTCAAAAAAGGTTGAAAAACACTGATCTAGACAATGACCTTGAATTTAGCACCAACATGTTGGATCTGGCGATGCCCCAGGAATCATAATATGAGCTTGGCATCATATGTGCCAAGTTTGTCATAGATTCTGTTGACCTGAATCTTAATTTTGAATCATATAATTATAGAGTTGGAAGAGGCTACAAAACCCTTCCAGCTCAACACCCTGTTATGCAGGAAGGTACAAACAACAAATTCGTTCCAACTAGAGTTAGGGTTATGGAGCCCCTGGTGGTGCAGTGGGTTAAACCACTGAGCTTCAGAACTTGCTGACCAAAAAGTCACAGGTTCAAATCCGAGGAGTGGCATGAGCTCTTGCTGTTAGCCCCAGATCTGCCAACATAGCAGTTTGAAAACATGCAAATGTGAGTAGATCAATAGATACCGCTCTGACGGGAAGGTAAGGGCACTCCATGCAGTCATGCCAGCCACATGACCTTGGAGGTGTCTATGGACAATGCCGGCTCTTCAGCTTAGAAATGGAGATGAGCACCAACACCCAGAGTCGGACATGACTGGATGTAATATCAGGGGAAACCCTTTACCTTTACCTAGAGTTTTTAAACTCCAGCGTTTAAACAAAGGCTGGATGGCCATCTGTTGGGGGTGCTTTGAACACAATTGTCCTGCTTCTTGGCTGGGGGTTGGACTGGATGGCCCACAAGGTCTCTTCTATGATTCTATGAGTTAGGGTTTCCTTGCATTCCCCATTGAAAAGTATGTCCTGTATTTTGGATCCTAAAGTCTGTTTCTAAATTACACAAAATGTCTGCGTACTATATTTGAGAGTGAATGCCAACCGTAGACTGACCCCGAAACATTTGTTATGCATGCAGCAATCAGACCTTACAATATATCTGCTGGAATAATGACTGGGTTAACACTGCTCTTTCTCGTCCATTTGTGTTGAGCAGCAGTGTAAAGGTCTAATCTCATGATAGCTATCCTGCAGTCATGAGATTTGTGGTTTCTGAAAGATTTGAAATCTCATAGGAGCCCTAGGAAGTCACAGGGAGCCCACCTCTCATGAGACTTGGGGCATCCTTTATGTAGGCTGCCTCACAAATTGGAAATTTAGAAATATTGTTCTGCACAAAACCTGACAACCCTATCTAGAGTAGGTGCCCTGAGCCAATGGGATTTAGCTACATGTTGAATCACTTTTCAAAAATCGACTCAAAGGGTCTACTCTTAAGACTAGTCAATAGGATTCAAGCTATTGTCGGAGACTCCCATGGCTGGAATCACTGGGTTGTTGTAGGTTTTTCGGGCTATATGGCCATATTCTAGAAGCATTCTCTCCTGACGTTTCACCTACATCTGTGGCAAGGATCCTCAGAGGTTGTGAGCTCTTAAGTCATTAATTATGTTTTGCTTCCAACAGTCACTATATGCTGCAGATTGACCTATATCAGGGCTGTCCAACTTCTACCGGCCCAGGGGCCTGAATTCCAGTCACTGATGACCTGGGGGGGGCTGTAGGGTCTGCCCCCGCCCCTGGCTCCGCCCTCTCCCCGGCTCCCCCTTAATGTATCCCATCTCCCCTTATTTCATCTTTAAATATATTTAATTTTATATTTAATACATGAGGGGAGTTGGGGGGAGGGAATGAGGAGCCCCCTGAGGAGCCCCCTGCTTCGGCCTACCTTTTCCAAATGCGCAGGATCCAGGAGTACCCAGACGACGAGAGAGGCGACGACCGACTGAGTCGAAGAAGGTCCTAATCGCGTCTGTGGGCCTCAGCAATCCAGTAGTAGAGTAACACATTAACTTAAATGAATGTGTATGATATGTTGATGTAATTGTATTTTAATGTGTAATGTTTTGGGGGGTTTTATACTGTGTTTTATGTGTTTTACTGTGTTGGCATCAAATTGTGCCTTTTTGGAAGCCGCTCTGAGTCCCCCTCGGGGGTTGAGAAGAGCGGGGTAAAATGCCGGAAATAAATAAATAAATAACGGATTTCAATTTTTATTTTTTATTAAAAAGC
Organism: Anolis apletophallus; assembly: GCA_030556195.1. Classification (NCBI taxonomy): domain Eukaryota; kingdom Metazoa; phylum Chordata; class Lepidosauria; order Squamata; family Anolidae; genus Anolis; species Anolis apletophallus. Next base: position 190,376,121 of record JARBWK010000002.1, on the reverse strand, counting down.
TTAGGGGGCCAGAGGGAAGGGGCTGGGGGGCCGTATACGGGCCCCGGGCCGCCAGTTGGACAGCCCTGACCTATATCATTGTTCTCAATTTTATTGAGAGATTCACAAACTATTTAGCATATACATGGTTCTATTTTACATTACAAAATCATTTTCAAATACATACCTGGAAATATCAATTGCTGGGTTTAAGAATTACAAATAACTAATGAAATGGTCCCCCCCCCCTACAAACATTAAACATATATGTTGAGGATTGACTACCTTGTCAATCCCCTGAGTTCAGGGATTAAATTTCAGTCTCAGATTTTGTAGTTATATATTTTATTCCCTCCATAGGGTTTTAATCAACTTTAGTTCTATTGTGGCTTAAATGGGCCTAGGATAGCCTCCTTGGAAACATTTTCACTGAACTGGAGAAATGTACTGAAGATGAATCTTGCCCAAGGTTAAGGTTATTTTCCCTCAAAAAAACAACGGTAAAACTTATCATTCCAAAATGGTTAATCCACTAGTGTTACAATCACAACATTAATACCATTCCCATCATTCTTATCCAAACACAGTGTGTGCATACTTTGGCTTCTGTGAACCAACCATATTCAATAAATTGTTTCAAACCCAAGTGGATGAAACTAGACCCAAGCAACTCAATAAGCCTAATTATTTTCTAAGTTTGGAGGAAGGCCAATAATTCCTTAGTCTGCCGGTTTCCATGCGACTGAGACATTTATAAATCAAACTTTATATAAGCAAAGTCTGCAGTAAAACAATACAAAAGAATTAGAAGGAAAAGTAAGCATTGCTTTCAAATATTCATTGCATACACAGTTTATTAAAATTTAAACTGTGGTCATAAAGTAGTGTCTTCAAACTGATGCACTGGGAATGTGGCGCAGCTGGCTAAATGTCAGCTGCATAAGATCTCTCTGACCAATAGGGCATGAGTTCGAGGCCTGCCCGGATCGAGGTGGGTGCTCGACCTTTAAGTGTAGCCTGCTGTCGACCTTTGCAGCCCGAAAGGCAGTTGCATCTGTCAAGAAGGAGATAAAGGTACCACATTAAGTGGGGAGGCAAATTTCGACTGAATTATGAGACCATTAAAAAACTCCTGGAATGCTGAGGAATGCGGAAGGAACAACAAGGGACATTGGGAACGCTGAGAGATGAGGAGTGCGTCAGCTCCCCCTAGTGGCCAGAGTTTGCCTCTGTTCGTCTATGTGTTGTGTATGTGGAAACGGCAGGGATTGTCTGCTAAGTATGTGTACCTGTAATCCACTCTGAGTCCCCTTCGGGGTGAGAAAAGCGGAATATAAATAAAGTGTATTATTATTATTATTAAACGTAAGCCATCAGTATGTTTTAGAGGAGGGGATGGCAACTATTGATGTGGAGAAATGTCAGTCGTTTGTGTGGGTGTTTCAGTACTCTGAAATCCAGAAGTACAGAGGTGTACACCTTTAAACCTCTGATTTCTCAGATCTCTGCAGATCTTACATTAAAATATATCAAAGAAGGGGAACGATGAAGTTGGGGCATGCACAGATTGGGAGCAGGTGCAGTAAGGTCAACAAGCATTCAGAAATGATTTGTGTGCTTTGTGTGGTAAGAAATAAGATTTATTTATTTATTATTTCAATTTCTATACTGCTCCTCCCCGCAGGCTCGGGGCGGTTAACACAATCTAAAACAACATAAACAGTAAACATGAACATCAATAAAACTACTTCTAAAATACTAAAGAATTCTATACTAAATTCTAAGAACAAATGTTACAAAGAGCCGCACAGATTGAATGCTTGCCGAAAGAGAGCAGTTTTACACGCCCTCCGAAAGGAGGACAGCTCTCTAATCGCTCGTACTTCATCAGGTAGAGCATTCTAGAGCGTCGGTGCCACCACAGAGAAGGCTCTTTGTCTGTTAGATGACAGATGGTAAGTTCGGACCGCAGGGACATCGAGGAGATTTTGTTCTTTTGACCGAAGTGATCTCTGGGGAATATATGGGAAGAGGTGGGCCCTCAGATACACCAGCACTAGACCATACAAGGCCTTAAAGGTTAAAACCAGCACTCTGAACGTGATCCGGTACTCCACTGGCAGCCAGTGCAATTGCTTCAAGATTGGAGTGATATAATCTCTTGCCGGTACTCCAGCAAGAAGTCGTGCAGCAACATTTTGCACTAGCTTGAGTTTCCAGATCACAGCCAAAGGAAGGCCAATGTAGAGGACATTACAGTAGTCTAATCTCGAGATGACCGTCGCCTGGATCACCGTGGCTAGGTCGCTCTTAGATAGGTAAGGTGCCAGCCACCTAGCCTGTTGCAGATGAAAAAATGCGAATCTGCTGACAGCAGAGACCTGAGCCTCCATTGTCAGCAGTGGGTCCAATTGGACCCTCAGACTTTTTACTGAGGACGACGGGCATAGCGCTTCGCTGTCCAGGTTAGGCAGCCGGCATTCTCCTCCACTCGGGCGACCCAGCCAAAGGATCTCCATCTTCAATGGGTTCATAAGAAGAAACCCTGTGCTTTCGCCTTAAGCGAAACAGGTTGTTGACAGCAGAACACGTTTTAGGAGACTTGTTTGATAACATACCAACATCATTTCAGACAAACACGGACAAAAAATCTAAAATGGAACTTCCACTATTATCCTAGTCCAAAACTGAACTCAGCCTTGACTTTTAATAAATATAGCTGGGACCTTTCAATTCATATTACTACACACTGTCCCAGAATACTTGTTGGATGTAAAAATACAGAAAAATAATTTATGTAAGGAAACAAATCATTACTTACATAGTGCCTGATAGTTTTACATAGAGTGAGTCTGCTAATGGTGATTCAAACTGCGAGTAATGTTAAAGATCCATCCACAGGTTTATATGGAGTGTAGAGAAACTTAAAGGAAACAGCTAAAATTAAGTGACTCATTAAGTCCCTGAGGAGAAAAGGTTTTAAACTTAAAGATCCAGCCCATTTCCCTTTGGGATAATAGTTTTTCCAAGTCCATATGAGGTTTTGGAGTAATACATTCCAAAACATCAGGCACTATGCAAGTAATTATTTGTTATCTTCACTTCTTTAAATTTGCTGGTAATTAATTGTTATTGTATGTTTTGTTTTAGACATGAGTCTATATAGTGCATTTGGAAGGCTTCACAAAAGAGTCTGGAGCAACAAGCACCTGAGGCAAAGCACCAAAATCAGTGTGTACAGAGTTATCATACTGTCTATTCTCCTCTATGGGTCTGAAACATGGGTCACCTATCGCCAGCACCTACGACTCCTTGAATGCTTTCATCAGCGCTGTCTTTGCACAATCCTAGATATACACTGGACCGACTATGTGGCGAATGTTGCTGTCCTTGAGCAAGCAGGGATCACCAGCATTGAGGCCATGCTATTGAGAACACAGCTGCGCTGGGCAGGGCATGTCTCTAGGAAGGAGGACCACCGCCTCCCAAAGATACTACTCTATGGTGAACTTGCCACGGGTCAGCACAAGAGAGGCGCCCCCAAAAAGAGATATAAGGAGTCCCTGAAACAATATCTCAGGCTCGGCCAGATTGATCACCAACAATGGTCTACCCTGGCCTCACATCAGGAGGCATGGAGATGCACTATCCAAAATACTGCGGCCTCCTTCGAGAAGACACACCGAATGGGTCTCGAAGAGAAACGACAACGCAGAAAGAACCGCAACTTGGAAACAACATCACCCAAGGAGACTTTCTGCTGTGCTTTCTGCAACCAAACTTGCCTATCTCAGATTGGCCTTTTTAGTCATCAACGCGCTTGTAAAAAAGCGTAGGATGAGTCCTTCCTAATAATCTTCGTTCGCGAAGTAATGCCAGGAAGAAGAAGAATCACTGTGTTTATCAACTCCTGAAGAAGGGGATTCTGTCCCCGAAACAGGGTACATAAAAATACCCGGGCACCCCTGTAGGATATTTCCCTACGAATATTTTTTTTGAGAGCTGTGCTCCATTGTCATTTGGATATTAATGCTATTTGAACCTTCCTTTGGACTTTGGACTCCATGACTCATTGTCTTCTTACCTTGTTTGAAATGATTCCCTGAAGCCTGTATACATTGGGATCTATCAGTCTTACAACTGATATGTTTGAGAGCGGTTGCTCCTTTTCACTTTACTTTATGTGACTGTATTGCAACTGTGTACTGGAAATCATATACTTTATGCTCTTTGAGTATTATACTTTTTCCTCACATAGATTGTTTTTGTGTATTTTAACTTTCAGATCATACCTTTTAGTGAGTTATTGCAGAACACTATCCAGGTTCACTCAATGGGATCTTTCTAGCACCATCTCATAGTCATTTGGTGCAAGGGCCATTAATAACCAGTACATACTATACAGCAGATGACCAACAAATACTATAGATCTTAAATTGTCAACAGCTCAATAATTGTAGAGTTTAAGAGATTTCTGCATACAAAATAACATTTAAGGAATATTCTCCATTAGATGCTCTTTGTCTTATAACATATGGCTAAATGAGAAGAAAAGAAGAGGGTTAGTTTAGTTTAGTTTATTGCATTAGCCACAAGGCCATATCAAGCAGAACAAACCATGCAAAAGAAATATACGTATCAAGCGTTGAACAGTGGTTCCGTACTGTGCAACAGTACATTAAACCAGTGTTTTTCAACCTTTTTTGAGCCGTGGCACATTTCTTTACATTTACAAAATCCTGGGGCACACCACCAACCAAAATGACACAAAATGACACTCTAACACAGTAATATATATAGTTAATATGTTTTTAAATGTATTTATACACTCCGTGTGAAACCTGGGCCTGTTTCGATGAACACAACATATATATGACTTCTTCTCACATATTTATACATGGCTATCATGTCTTCTCTCAGCCTTCTCTTCTTCAGGCTAAACATGCCCAGCTCTTCAAGCCGCTCCTTATAGAGCTTGTTCTCCAGACCTTTGTGAAATTTCACACTGAGTGAAACTTGCTTCCAGTTATCTATGGATGTCATGAAGCTGTTATAAACAGTTCCCTGGGGGGGGGGCAACTCTCAAAAAATCCAGTAAAATAGTTTTTAAAAAAGCCATTTCCAAGCGGAGAGGCTCAATTTGTTTCTTGGAAACCTGTGAGGGGGCTGCTAGGAGGGGGGAGAGTGCCAGTTTCCCACGGCACACCTGATGATCGCTCACGGCACACTAGTGTGCCACGGCACACTGGTTGAGAAACACTGCATTAAACAGCCGTTCTGTAATGAAATAACAAATACTCTCCTGTCACCTCTGCCTTTCTGCTTCATTTTGGTCAAAATTCCTAGCCTAGATACCCATCTATTTGTTCCTCTAGTATCCTCATCCCCTCTGCAATCAATTCCAATTGAGGCAATATATTGTTGCCTACTTTTACTAGCTTTGTAGAAGAATGTTGCTACTTTGGTAATTAATAACCGGTTGGGATTAGAGAGGAGGAATATAGCTCTATTAGTCGGAGCCCAGTGGGATTTGTTGAGTAAGAAAACTTCAAGTAGAAATTTTCTTTCTTTTTCATATATTACACATTGGTGGAGGATATGATTTAGATCTTCCACCTCCTGGGCCCAACAGACACATGTTCTCTCTGTGTAAGGGATGGAATGGTATCTACCATATCTAACCATTGATTCATTCTGTTCAAACCTTGAGGAATAAAAAGAAAGACAATGATGAGTTCTAATAAACTCTTCTGGCTCCCATGACTTTAATTGCCATCATAACATCTGTGTGATAAATGTTTAGTAAATATAACAGCAACACTGCAGGATGCCATGGGAAAATTTTCCTTTTTATATTGTGAGAGAAGAATTTAGGCTGTTACCAGTGCACTTCTATTAATGTCTACAGTAGCGGTTTCCAACCTGTGGTCTGTGGACCACCAATGGTTCACAAGAACTAAAATATGGTCCATGGCCTCATCATTGCTACACCATTGCAACAAGAGTGACTGGTCTTGCAAAACCCTCTTATAGTGTCGAGGCTTATTAAATATGGTTTTCTGTGCGCAAGCAGATTGTGATTACTGGATAGCATATGTTCTGTATCAGAAACTAGAACAGATGTGATCTATCCAATGCAATTTTCTGAATCAGCACCACAAATAACCAAACTGAATCTAAAGTTGACCAAAAACTGATTCGTAACCCTTTTGTTACTAATGTTGGAGAGTGGTTCCTGATTAAGTGGTCCCTGATAATAATAATAATAAAAAAGGTTGGGAACCACTGGTCTACACAGAAGGAGAGATCTGTGGACTTCTTTTTTTTTAAAAAAAAAAGACAGTAATCTATAATCAATAGATCTATAATCTATAATCGCATTCAGCCAAATTTATTTATTTATTTATTTATGGATTTTACCCCGCTCTTCTCAACCCCCGAGGGGGGGGGGACTCAGAGCAGCTTACAGTAAGGCACAATTCAATGCCCACACAGTAACAATATAAACCCCAGAACCCTTCAACAATTAAAATACATTAAAATATATTAAAATACAATTACATAAACATCATATGCATTCATTCCAGATTAAAACAATGTTCTGTCCATAAAAGCATTGTCCCTATTCATCCACTTTCCATTAAAATCCCATCTAAAGTGCTGCCTTGTGCTGGTGTGCAAACGCCTGGTCCCACAGCCAGGATTTTATTTTTTTCCTGAATGCCAGGAGGGATGAGGTGGATCGTACATTGATAGGGAGCGCATTCCACAGGTGGGGAGCCACCACCAAGAAGGCCCTCTCCCTCGCCCCCACCAGCCGCATTTGAGAAGTAGGCGGGAGCGAGAGCAGGGCCTCCCCGGATGATCTTAGATTACGAGGTGGGCCATAGTGGTTGATGCGTTCGGACAAGTAAGCTGGGCCAGAACCGTATAGAGCTTTAAAGGTCAAGACCAGCACTTTGAATTGAGCTTGGAATTGGACCGGCAGCCAGTGGAGCTGACACAACAGGGGGTGGCATGCTCCCTGTATGTAGCTCCTGTTAGTAAGAACATAAGTAATCTGGCTGCCACCCGCATTCTGTGACTAAGTTGCAATTTCCAGAAAGGAGGGCAAAACTGTCTTCAAAGGCAGCCCCTTCAAAGGCAGCCCCACGTAGAGTGTGTTGCAGTAATCTATTTGGGATGTGACCAGAGCGTGGACGACCGTAGCCAGATCCGAACTAAATCAGGCTGTTTCAGAGAAATTCAAGCAATGTCCAAATTGAAGCAGGACTTCTCTAGAGTAGGTCACATCCAAATCTAAACCCCTTCAAAGTATAGTTTGTTGTTGAGATGAGAGGCTGTAATATTGTGGCTGAAAGTTCTTGTTTATAGTCAGCGCATTGTTTGATCTATAGTTCCATTGCTTTAAGACAGAGATAGCAAGTAATATATTATAGGGCCGTTTTATTGTTGGGTACTTTTTACTAGTTATCACTCTCTGGATCATAAGAGCTGGCATTTCTGAAATTTCCATCTAAGTCAAATTGTATAACCTCAATACAGAGCTATTTCTAGATAACTGAAATGATCTGAAGTGAGTCTTCTGATTAATTCACATGCCTCCTGCTTAGTCTAGTGCAGGGGTGCTCATTACGGTGATCGAGAGCACCTAGGTGATCTTCGGCCCTCTTCCAGGTGATCTTTGGGCCTCACCAGCCGGATGGCGCGCTCCTGCCATGCGCGCACACGTGTGCTCCCGCCGCCGCCTTTGCGGGGCTTCTTTTGCCAAAATGAGGCTTTAGTGGGCAGGCCCTGGCACTCGGTGTGGTTACATGACCACCCATTGGTTGCTGCTGGCGGGGGGAGAGGCGGGAACAAGGCGAAGGCACGTGCATGGATAGGATGCGAGGCTGTGGGAGGAATGGAGGGAATGTGTGTGTGTGTGTGTGAGAGAGAGAGAGAGAGAGCCAAGGAGAGAAGAAAGAAATCCAGAGAACTTTTTTGGATCCTTTTGGCAGGCAGGCAGGCGGGCGCTGGAAGGAGAGAGTGAGAGAAAGAGGCGAAGGAGGCCGGGCAAAGTGGGGCAAAGCCAAGCAAGCCCCGCCGCAAACCCTGCTGCTGTCCTCGGGACTCCCATTCCAAGCCAAGACCTGGGTGAGAGAGCTGTGTGGGGCTGCTTTCTTTCCTTGGTTGGGGGCGAGGAGGGAGGGCTCCGCCGTGTTCCTGGGGCTGAACCCGAGGAGAAGGGGGCTGCGGGGATGGAGACTCCACTTGCTGCTCCTGTCTGTGCCCTACTGCCTTTCTCTGCCTCGCCCTCTCTTGCCCTCGAAGGAGAAAGGTGGTGAGGGCCCACGGGAGAGAGGGGGGGTGGCTCTTCAGAGCCGGCTAGGAAGAGACACCTCTCTCTCCCATGGGCATGGACTGCCACCACTGGGAGGGGTCCTCCTTCCTGCCAGTCATCCACTTGGGCGTCCTTTCTGAGTGACACCCTCGAAAGGAAGGAAGGAAGGGCCCCCCCCGCTGCATCTGTCACTTTGGGGAAGCACATCTTCCACTCTTCCTTCTCCTGCCCAGGTAAGGAAGCCTCGAAGGAGGAGGGAGGGGGGGAGGCTGCTGTGGGTCTCTCTCTCGGTTGAGTTTCCCGGCCCAGGCAGCAGCCAGGCGACCCCTCTTCTCAGCCCTGCGCCTTCCGAGCCACCGCCAAAGCCATATCTGGCCGGAGCGCTGGCGGGTGTGCCTATAAATACCCTCCTGCTGCGTGCGTGGGAGGGGCCTGCTGTGCACGCAAGAAGCAGGATGGGATGGGGACTTCCTGCTTCGCGAAAGCACGCAGCAGGAAGGAGGAAAGCAACAAAGACATTAAGAGAGAGAGAGAGCATGCAGACAAGGAGGATCCCCTTCCTGGGTGCGCGCGGCGGTGAGTTCATGGGCAGGCAAGAAAGAAGCCCCGCATGGATGGAGGGCTGCAGTAGAAGCGCGCGCGCGCGCTCACATGCACAACAGGTGATCTTTTCAACTTGATTGTTCATATAGTAGCTCGCATGATGAAAAAGTGTGGGCACCCCTGGTCTAGTGCCATTCATGTGGTTCTTCTGTATCAATAACACAAATGTACTAAAAAGCTAGGACACAACTTTTAAGATTTTGGTTAAGAAAATCCTATAGGATTGTAATCCCCCCAAAAAAGGTTACACCTGAACATTGTCCTTATAGGTAGCGGTAGTCCTAGAGAAAGTCCCAAATACAATTGTTAGTCCCAACTAGAATAGGTTTATTGAACCGATTTATGAAGAGTGCATCAACACTTACATAAATGCTCTAGTTGGGGAGGTATGAGTTGTTATTGTTGTTGTTGTTAACTTTTTTCTTGCTAGTCAAATGGATGCCCCATTCTGATGCCAGCAGAGAGATCAGTGATGGATGGAAGCTTCAATGGTGCTCTGTAGACAGCAAGGAGCACCAATGGCGACATGCAGAATATGAGATGTAGCTAATTCTAAGGACCCTGGGGCATTTTAACATCAGGCTAGTCTGCCAAGTATAGACTAATCCTTCCAGTTTTTTTTAAACGTCATCGTTTTTGGTGATTACATTGCAAGATGTCTGGCAACAGGTTCTGACAATAAAGCTATCTATGTATTTTGACTGGACAAGACTGGAGCGTTAAGGGCATTACCCTGATCTGTGAGTTGCTCTTTAGTAAGAATGCCAAGACTCCATCCCTTTAGCAAGCCTGTTCCTTTGCTTTGAAGTCTGCCAAGAATTCTTCTAAATTTTTTCCCATGACTTTTCAAGCAGGATTCTCCAGACCTCAAAAGGATGCTACCATGTCCAGAAGTGTTTACAGTCACTACTACTTGTTTAAACACATCTTGATAGACTGCCTCCAGGGTGCAACCTTTTTTGGGGGTAATGTCAAGATAAGAAGCCATGCTTCGCCTGTCCCATTGTATCCAGCACTTCTACAGGCAATGCATCTGATCACACTGAATATTTTCAAGCCATCAATGGATACAGACGCCATGGATCTGAAGCACTGACTGCATATATATAAATAAATAAATTACATGGGGAATATTACAAGATTACAGACTATTCATTACAGTATACTCGTTTATTTTTTTTAAATGATTATAATTTCCTGTGATGCTGCAAGCTGGTTTCTCTTTTGACTATCCTTCATTCACTCTTCTCTCCATTCTCACTTATCTTTAAGACCACAGAAAAGACATTCTGCATGTGCTTTCAAGCTTATATGCATTTGTATTATTTACTAGTTTGGGGACCCGGCGGTGCCCGGGTTATTTGAGAAAGGCATTGTGTGCCAAGGTTGGTCTTTGGTACTTCAAGTCCCATCATCCATGGTCCACCCTCCTGTAAACTGTAGAAGGGTGGAGACTGGTCGTGGGGGCACAGGGTGCCAAGTGTAGTCTTTTTAGGTCTTTGTTCAGGGCTGCAGTGGCCTGTGGGAATTGAAGGCTTTGAAAGTACTACAAATCCCATAATCCGTGGAGGTACCTCTCAAGACCCACTCTTTTCCATACGGCAGTAGAATGTAGAGTGGGTCATAGGGGCACTGTGTGTCAAGCTTGGTATTGCATTGGGCCTCTGTGTGGCAAGTGTGGTCCTGATCCGTCATTGGTGTGGGCCGCTGTGCTCTAAGCAAGTGAGTTAAAGTACTGCAATTCCCGTCTTTTTTAAAAGTGCACTCTCTGGCACCTTTGAGATTTTGGATGTTGGAATGTTGGCCATGCAGAGTCCGTTATGCAAATTTTCCCTCAGTGGCAACCAATCTCCTCTGCCTGGTGCCTAAGAGGGTTGGAGTTCTGAGGCTGGCCAATCAGTGTCATTTATGCAAATAATCCCACAGTGTCAACCAATCGAAACACTGGCACATATTCCTCCGCACGCACCACCGCTCGACCCACCGCCCGCAAACACTGAATTTTATTATATACATAGATAGATAGATTTTAAAGCAGTTTACAGTCTTAAGAAACAGTAGTTAAAAACAGCTGACCCTTGGTTCTGTTGGGGTTTGGGAGTACCCAAATCTGTAGATGCTCAAGTCCTGTTAGATACAATACAATGGTACAGAAAAATGTTGCCCCTTCTATAAAATGGCAAAAGCCTGGCTTCCTTTTTTATTTTATTTTTTACTCTTTTCAAGATATGTATAGTTGAATCCATGATGCCGAATCTGTAGATACCGATTCAATTCAATTCAATTTCTCACTTATTAATCGCCCTCCATTAAATACTCCAGGTGATTTACATAAAACATTGCATAAGTACAGTACGTATAGCAATAACCATGTAGACTATATTAAACATTAAAAGCTCTGCTAAAAAGCCAAGTCTTAAGCACCTCAGCAAAGGGCCTCAAGTCGTGCATGGCCCTCATGTGGGGAGGCAAAGAGTTCCACAGGGCAGGGACAGAGATGGAGAAGGCCCTCTGTCTTGTGGACTCGAGGCGTGCTTCCCTGGGGCCCGTGGCATGCAGTAAGTCTAGTTGGAGGAGTCTTGGCGACCACTGGCGGTGGAGAGGGGAGAGGCGGTCTCTGAGGTATGCTGGCCCCTGGCCATAAAGTGCTTTGAAGGTCAGAACCAACAGCTTATACAGGGCTCGGGATTCTGTTGGAAGCCAGTGCAGATGTAGTAGAGTTGGAGTTATGTGGCATCTCAGAGGTGTCTTTTACCAAGGGCCAACTGTAGTAATAACAGATTACAAGCAATATCTGTTGTCTGTAGACCAGTGGTTCCCAAACTTATTTGCCCTACTGCCCCCTTTCCAGAAAAAAATATTACTCAGCGCCCCCCTAGAAATTTTTTTTTAAAAAAATTTAATAGCAATTAAACAGAAAGATAAATTTTGTTTTTATCATTAGTATTAAAATTGTTTTAATACTAATGATGATCAATACTGTTTTTATATTAGTATATTTTAAATTGCATTGTAATGCTTTTAATGTTAGCTGCTTTGATTCTCTTAATGGAGAGAAAAAGCAGGATATAAACAAACATAATAATAATAATAATAATAATAATTGTGTGTATGTTGTTATATGCATTTTAATAGTGTTGTGTTTTATCTCTCTACTAGCTGAGGACCCGGCGGTGCCCGGGTTATTTGAGGAAGGCATTGTATGCCAAGGTTGGTTCCTATTAGATGTTTATGTGGCTTGCAGTGGTCTCAAGAACTTAGCGAAGGTACGAGTCCGCCTAGTCCAAGTTGAGGGGCCTAGTCAGGAAAATCAAGTTGAGGATGCCTTGTTGTCAATTTTGGGCCTGGTCTGTGATGTATAGGGGCTACAGTGTTGTTTTGGAAGTGAATGAGGTGAAGGTACTTAATATACCATTTTTCATGGGCCATCCTGCCCTAAACCACACCAGGTTGTGAAGTGGGCCATTGGGCCCCTGTTTGTCAATTTTTGTCCTGATCCATCACTGCTGTGGGCCGCTGTGTATGACTGACTGAGGCTTTTGCTTTTTCCTCTGAGCCACCTTAGAATGTTGGAATGTGGATGGCCATTCGGAGTCCGTTATGCAAATATGATTTCAGTGGCAGCCAATCCCCTCTGTCTGGGGCCGTTTGGGCGTGGTATGTGATTTTTAGGGGCTACGGTGTTGTTTGCGAAGTGTATGAGGTGAATGTACTGCAAATCCCATCATTCGTGGCCCATCCTGCCATAAACCACACCAGGTTGTGAAGTGGGCCATTGCTCCCCTGTTTGCCAAGTTTGGTCGTGATCCGTCATTGCTGTGGGCCACAGTTGGTGACTGCCTGAGGCATTTCCTTTTCCCTCTGAGTCACCTTGGAATGGTGGAATGTGGTTGGCCTATTGGAGTACGTTATGCAAATACCATTTCAGTGGCAACCAATCCCCTCTGTCTGGGGCCGTAGAATGTTGGAGTTTTGAGGCTGGCCAATCAGAGCCCATTATGCAAATAATCCCAAAGTGGCAGCCAATCGAAACGCTTGCACATATTCCTCCCTCCGCTCGGTCGCTCGGCCACACCACCGCCCGCAAACACTGACTTTTATTATATGTAATAGATAGATAGATAGATAGATAGATACTAGATAGTAGGCATGGTTTAGAACCCAAAAATAGCAAATCGAAAATCTAATGGGGGGGATTTTTTTTGATTAGTAATAGGAAGACTTACAAAAAAAATTTCCAAAAAGTTCTAAAATGTAACTTAATTACTAATGAAATTCGTTAGTAATTCGTATGCCAGAGCATGCGCATTCCAGATGGTTTTGGCCTACAACTCCCAGAAATCCTAACAGCTGGTAAATTGGCTGGGATTTCTGGGAGTTGTAGGCCAAAACTTGAATAAATCACACTGAATTCTAGATGGGACTCTCCAAATAGGAAGGAGGGAGGGAGGGGGTATTCTATTCTTGAAGCAGCAAAAAGAAAAGGAGGAGAAGCCCCCCCTCCTAGCTGCCTCTCTCACCCCGATCCCGAGGGAGCGAGGGCCCAAGTTTGCCCAGGCTAGTCATATACCTACATTCCATAAGAACATAAGAACATAAGAAGAGCCATGCTGAATCGGACCTCAGCCCATCTAGTCCAGCATTCTGTATCACACAGTGGCCCACCAGTTGTACACGGGGATCTCGAGCAGAAGGGAGGGCAAAACCCTGACCTGCTCCCGACCCCCAACAACCAGTACCCAGGGAAATCCTGCCTACCTCAACCAACTCCGCCGAGGTGGCACTTGAATGTCCTTTTCAGTAACTACCGATACAATTGGTATCCATGAATCTGTCTAATCCTGCCTTGAAGTTGTTCAGGCTGACTGCTGTCACAACCTCCTCTGGAAGTGAGTCCATAACCCAATGACCCTCTGGGTGAAGAAATATTTCCCTTTATTAGTCCTAATTTTCCTACCTTGGAGCTTCAGGGAGTGCCCTCTAGTCCTAGTGTTTTGTGACAAAGAAAATAATTTTTCTTTATTCACCTTTTCTATCCCATGCATGATTTTATACACTTCGATCAAGTCACCTCTTAAACGCCGTCTTTCAAGGCTGAAAAGACCAAGGCGTTGCAACCTGGTTTCATAAGGGAGCCGCTCCATCCCTTGGATCATTCTTGTTGCCCTTTTCTGTACCTTTTCCAGTTCCGTTATATCCTTCTTAAGGTGCGGAGACCAGAATTGTACACAGTACTCCAAATGTGGCCTTACCATAGATTTGTAGAGAGGTAATACAACATTTGCTGACCTATTTTCGATTCCCTTTCTGATCATGCCTAGCATAGAATTTGCTTTTTCACTGCTGCAGCGCACTGGGTTGACATCTTCATTGAGCTGTCCACCAAAACCCCAAGATCCCTTTCCTGGTTTGTCTCGGAAAGCTTTGACCCCATCAGTTGATAAGTGTAGTTGGGGTTCTTTGCCCCGATGTGCATGACTTTACACTTGTTTAGGTTAAAATGCATTTGCCACTTTGTTGCCCATTCACTCAATTTCGAGAGATCTTTCTGGAGCTCTTTACAATCAGTTTCATTTTTAACTACCTGAACAATTTAGTGTCGTCTGCAAACTTTGCTACCTCAGAATTCACTCCTACATCCAGATCATTAATGAATAAATTAAAAAGTAACGGACCCAAAACTGAACCTTGGGGTACGCCACTTCCCACCTCTTTCCACCCAGAGAAGTGTCCACCCAGAGAAGTGTCCATGCACATGCAATAATACAGCAGTAATAACAATGGGTATAAGAAGAGGTAAAATTCAAACCGAAGTATTCTGACTGGTCCCTGCCTCATGCGGTGCAAACGGGCTCTTCTTTGTGAGCCCGGGAAAGTAGCCCGGGAAAAGACAGCGTTTTCTGTTTGGGTGCACACACATACATATTCTTGGGAGGGGGGATTTGTTGCAGAATCCCGGCCTCATAGAGAAGATTCTGCAGCAAATCCCCCTCCCAAGAATATGTATGTGTGTGCTCCCAAGCAGAAAACGCTGGCTTTTCCCGGGCTAATTTCGAGCCCGCTTGCACCGCATGAGGAGAGACCAGTCAGAATACTTCGGTTTGAATTTCACCTCTTCTTGTACCCATTGTTATTACTGCTGTATTATTGCATGTGCATAGAATGTAGGTATATGACCAGTTGGATTACTTATAATATTAGGCAGTGGCACTTACAGTAGCATTCATTCTATTATACATTAGGTTGGTTTCTCACCCCAATACTCTTTGATGCCTTAGATCCTGGCTGGCAGGCAGGAGAGGCAGGAATCCTGGAAAAATGTAAACAGAGAGGTTTACTCAGAAGTAAATCCACAAAGGAGGACCCTTCATCCAAAGTGCCCTCCTTTGCAGATTTACTTCTGAGTAATCCTCTCTGTTTACATTTTTTCCAGGCTTCCTTCCAGCCGAGCGAAGGAGCGAGTTTAGGGTTTGCCTTGCCATAATATTGGCAAGGGAGGCGGAGGGTGGTGAGAGAGAAGGAGGGTGCCCCCTTATGCCCCCTTTACGACCTAATAACGACACTTAAGAAAATCCTGGCCCCGGTTCGAAAAATTAAGTCCACTTCCTGGTTGGCGTTCCAGGTGCGGAAAAGCTCGAAAGTAGCATTTCTTACGAATTTCTTACGAAACGATTCATTTTCATAACTTTTTTCTCATGCCTACTAGATAGATATAGATAGATAGATAGATAGATAGATAGATAGATAGATAGATTTCAACCAGGTTGTATCCACACCTTGAGCCACAAGCAGAAGTGAGTAATTAATTGTTTATTACTATTGTTATATTATTCTTAATGTGGATGGCAGGATTGTTGCTGAATATGTTTTTCTGTTCCTTACTTGCAAATATCATGTTCTGTTCCATCATGTTTCTCCCTGAAGGAAAAATCTGAGTCACCTGGCTCTTGAAAAAAAAAACACATCCTAAATTAGCTTTAGCTTTCATTGACACATTTCAGTAATCAGATACATTTTCAGTAATCAGATACATCGCAGCCGCTATGGGATCTTCCTCCCCCATAGTAAAAGGAAACTCAATGGGAATTGAAGCTTTGTACAAAAGGCCACAGCCTTGGTTAAGATCAGTCATCCAATGAGTCACTAATGATAATAGATTTAAGCCAAGCAGCCTAAACCACTGTGAGAAATAATCATAGGAGAACTAGCTAATCTGAGCACTTGTCCCATGGGATTGACTTTTCCTCTTAGTGTTTCTCACTGTCGACCACTTTTCCCATTGTGAGATTTGACACTGGACTGACTTTAAGGGTCAGAAAAATATTTGAGCCAGATATATAAACCAAAGTCTCCACAACTTCCGTAAAATGTTTTGAGAGGCATGTGGAACTTGAGGAGCAAAATCTGGTGGGAAGGAAACAAACACCAATACTGAACCTTTCCACCAGTGATACCTACCTTGATCCATCTAGCTTGGAATTATCCACATGTATTGGCTCTTCCGCTGTGCTTTCGGAGAGTAGTTATTTAATTTCTAGCATTGCTCTCCTCAATGTCCCCGTTCTCGGAGTCCATCCCCCCACTCCCCCCATAAAGAATGTTTTCCCTGTAAAGGATGCTATTTTGAGTATCCCACCCTGAGTTTTAACATTTTAACATTTTATATATGTGCTTGTGATTTTAGATATCTAGTTGTATATTGTTTTTATTTATATGTATGTATCTTTTTTATTGTGTTCATTGCTGGTGTTTTGATTTTATTTTATTGTAATTTGTTGTTTGGGCTTGGCCTCGTGTGAGATGCCCCGAGTCCCCATTGGGGAGATGGGGCGGGGTATAAATTATTATTATTATTATTCTGGCAGCAACTCTCCCATGACTCAAACAAGGTTTTTTCCTCAATGTTACCTGGGGATACTCAGGGCCTTTCCAGACAGGCTCTATATCCCAGATTTTCTGCTTTAAACTGGATTAAGTGAGTCCGCACTGCCAGATAATCTGGGATAAACAGAAACGTGGGATCTGATCCTGGGATATAGGGCCTCTCTGGAAGGGCCCTCAGAAGTATTTGGCATATAAATCTGGTGGACTGCAAGAGAGTGAAAGCCTTTCCCTTGTGGTTTATTTGCTGCCCAATTCCAGTTAATGACCCCAACATACTCAGTGCTCAATATGTAATGACTTGCTAATAGTTACGTCTTTGGTTATCTTTTTGTCCATGACTGAGCAAAATTATTGAGGAAGGGGCTGCTGAGTATCTTTGAGTAAAATAAGGGAAGGAATACATTCATCAACTGAGTTTTATCTAAAATTGTTTCAGAGCTTCCGCTGTCTCTACGGAATGAATGCAGTTTCACATCATTCTAACTGTGGTGGAATCCTGGGATTTGTAGTATAGTAGAGAAGACTATGGAGTACAACTATATAACTGTCAGGATTCCATATCGTTGAGCCATGGAAGTTAAAGTGGTGTGAAACTGTATTATTTCTACTGTGTAAATGGACCCTAGGTCTTCAGCACAAGAATTCACAATAAATGAATAATATGCCCCCATACAAATGAATGGTATATAATATTTCAAACAATGTTGATACCAATGACCCATGCAAAAAACTAGAAAAACCAAGATAAATAGCCACAAAAATTAGGGCCTGAATGAAATTCCAGCAATTCAGATAAAAATAAGATACATATGTATCCACGCTGCATGATTTCTGGCAAACATGCCATCGCTGGGAACTTGTAGAATCATTTCATTGGCCTTCTTTACTAGAATTATGATATATAGATATAAAGGAACCAAAGCAAATGGTGCCAGCAATAATAATACAAATGAAAATCTTATTTAAACATAATTGCTACATTCGTGTTTTTCAAGGCAGTGCTTGTTTTTTAAAAATTGCTTTGTGAATGCTTGTTCTTTTAAAATTGCTTTGTGAATGCAGTATTATGCCTGAAGGGTTGATTCAATGGGTAGGATTTGCCTTTTGGCAACCATTGCTAATTTCAAACCGGGCAGATGGTGATAGTTCCAGTTCTTTGAATTCTGGTTAAACTAGAGTGAGGCCAGTTCTGTGCATGACAGAAAACTTTCAGGCTAACAGACTGTCCCAGACTGGGATAAGTAAGAATCAGACAGAGAGAGAGAGAGAGAGAGAGAGATTTCCTTTGGCTCTTATAGAATTATCAAAATCCCAGAATTACTTCCTTTGGCTCTTATAGAATTATCAAAATAATTAAGTTAATACAGTACAAGCTTGTAGCCAGGATCCTAATGTTCTGGTAAACATGACAATGGAACTGACCTCCTAATTAGCAAATGCGGCAGTTCTCAAAGTGTGCTCCGCAGAGCCCTTGGGACTCCGCAAAGTATACTGAGGATCTCCGTGGTTTCCTCCTCTCCCCCCTCCAATCTTTTCTTCCTCTTTCCTGCTCCTCCGCCTCCCTCGCTGCCAAAAGCATTTTTCCTTACCTTCCAGATCCTTTCACCCACACCTTCCTTTCTTCCAAAAACCCTGTTTCCCTCCCACCACTTCAGCTTTTACTGCATGGCAGAAGGGGGTTGGACTGGATGATCCCTGCGGTCTTCCACTGGAATACTGTTAAGTTTACGTTGGTCAAAAATTTGCCCATGCCTGAGATATATCTATCTATCTATCACATATAATAAAAGTCAGTGTTTGCGGGAGGTGGTGCGGCTGAGCGACCGAGCGACCGAGCGGAGGGAGGAATATGTGCCAGCGTTTCAATTGGCTGCCACAGTGGGATTATTTCCATAACGGGCACTGACTGGCCAGCCTCAGAACCCCAACATTCTACGGCCCCAGACAGAGGGGATTGGTTGCCACTGAAATCATATTTGCATAACGGACTCCGATATAAGGCAGACTTATTAAGGTAAACACATGTGAGCCATCTGCTGTTCCATGATTGGACCAGACAGGCACCATATGATCAGCATCTGCTGTTCCGTGATTGGACCAGGAGGATGCCACATGATCAGCCATCTGCTGTTCCATGATTGGGCAAAAGGGGCACCACATGATCAGCCATGCATGGGCTGTTCGTCAGCCGCTTCATGATTGGGCAAGAAGGCTATCACATGATTCAACCAGGAAGTAGGAGCTAGTGAACGACGTTTGGACAGTGCATGCAAAGGACAAAAGCTTTATTGATTGGATGATAATGCAACTGCGCCACAGGAACTAACCAATGAATTATAGAGCAAACGTAAGCTTTACTAATTGGATGATAAAACAACTGCACCACAGAAATTAACCAATGAATTGAATGAAAGGGCGGCCTTAAGCTGAGCCCGGAGGTTGTATAAATGTGAATGACTGGAGTCAATCGGGGTTCTGACCCTTCAGCGCCATGTTGCGCACGGTTGGGACCTCTGCAGCTGTGGATCAATAAAACTGCTTTCTAAGAGTAACTTGGTTGCCTGTCTCCTGTGTTCCTGCTGCCTGCATGAAGCAGCCTATTCAAGGGGGACGAGCCTTCTGGCTCTGCTACATTTCCTGGTGACCCCGACGTGATTGATAAAGACAGGCCGAGACATCGGAGACACTGTTCTGTTGGCAGAACGGACCTCATTCAGCGGTGGACTCTGGAGGCGACGATCGTGAGTCGAGAAAAGGGGCCCCCCAACGTGATCCGACTGCACGCCTCGTCTCTGTGAGGACACCGATTTGACCAGAGGGACTGCAACCGCAATTCAGGTTACCAGTGAAACCAGTTCAAGAGGAGCGCGCCAGGAAAAGTCCGGGGGCATGGTTGTTCCGAAGTCCATAGAAATCCGGCAAGTATAAGTGGTCAAGTAAGACACTAGGTAACACACACACCGGTACCGGAGGGGGAGGAATACATTAAGTATCCCAAAATGGGTGGAGGGTGCTCAAAGGGGATGCCCTTACAGTGCCTGTTAGACAATTCTGACAAGTTTTCTCAGTTGGTAGTGGAGGGAGACCCACAAGACATAAAGGGTTTCAGATTGAGGAACTTGTGCAGAAATGGATGGCCAACATTTAACATAGGATGGGATCTGAAAAAGTATAAACAACTTGAAAACTATTGTGCAGACGTACATCCAGACCAGTGGGTGTACGCTGCCACATGGGAAAGGGTAGTAGAGGAGGAGGCATGGTGGGTGAAACGGTGCCAGCAGGGCAAGTGCATGGTAGCCTTACGGAGGTTTCAAGGGTATCTGGTGGATGCTGCAAGAAAGGGGCTCCCGAGGCCAGCCAGCATTCAGAAAATACAAAGTATAAAGCAGGAGAAGACGGAATCTCCCAGTGCTTTTTGGAAAGATTAGAGGAAGCTTACAGAAATTATAGCCCCTACAATCTTGAGGATGATAATGGGAAATGGGCTCTGGCAGAGTTCTTTATCTCACAGGCAGCTGATGATATTAGGAGGAAAATTCAGAAGCAGCCAGGATTTTTGGGAAAGACTATGAATGAGCTGTTGGCATTGGCGGATCAGGTTTATATGACACGGGAGCAGGTGGAAGAGGAGAAAAAGGATAAAAAGAAGAAGGAAGGATATAAGGCATTGTTAAACATGATGGATGAGAGGACAAGGAGGAAGGGGAGGAGGACAAGAAAGACTGGGATGGAACCAGTGCACCAGGAGCAAAAGTATGGCCACTGGAAAGGAGAATGTACAGAAGAAGGTAATAGTAATGAAGTACAGAACTTCAGAGGGGGAAGAGGAAGTCGAGGAAGAGGAAGGGGCCGTGGAAGTTACAGGCCATACCAGGAGAATGAAGTTATTGTAGCAGCCACCTTAGAGGAAGAAGAGGATGAAGATTGATGGGGCCAGGCTTTCCTTTTGTTGGACCCCGGAGAGCCAATGGCAACCATGGAAGTAGGGGGCCAACACATTGACTTTTTAGTGGACACGGGAGCGGACAAATCAGTAGTGAATACAAAAGTAGCACCAGGAGGCAGACGAAGATATTGCCGTCATTGGATTCCTAATTATGTAGTACTAGCCAAACCACTATATCAAGCAACAAGAGGGAGTCGACAGGATCCTTTTGAATGGACAGAAGAGTGTGAGCAATCTTTCAAAGCTCTGAAAGGTGCATTAATGTCTTCCCCGGCATTGGGCCTGCCTGACTTAAATAAGCCGTTCTTCCTCTTCGTCTCTGAATGAGAAGGAACCGCGGTAGGAGTGCTTACACAAATGCTAGGCACATGGCAGAGGCCAGTGGCATATTTATCAAAACAATTAGACACAGTGGCTCAAGGGATGCCCCCGTGCGTCAGGGCAGTGGCGGCAGCAGTAGATTTGATAAGGGAAGCAAGCAAATCGACCTTAGGACAGCCACTGACAGTAAGGGTGCCACATAGTGTAAAGGCTCTGTTGGACACAAAGGGACCACACTGGCTCACAAATGAGAGACTGACCAAGTATGAGGGGGTGTTGTGTGACAATCCAATGGTGACCTTGGAGGTGTGTCCCACCTTAAACCCGGCTACGTTGCTACTGGCACCAGGGGAGGCAGCAGTCCATCAGTGTGCACAGGTGATGGATAAGGTGTATTCCAGCAGACCAGATTTGAAGGACGTGCCTTTGGAACGGGTAGACTAAATCCTCTTTACGGATAGCAGCAGCTTTGTGGAGAATGGGGAGAGGCACGCCGGCTATGCGGTGGTGACGGGGGAGGGGGAGACGCTGGAAGCAGGGTCTTTGCCTCCGGGAACCTCCGCTCAATGAGCCGAGTTGATTGCTCTCACCCAAGCGCTGCGGTTGGCAAAGGACTAGAGGGTTAACGTCTATACGGATTCGCGGAATGCCTTCACAACTTTGCACGCTCATGGAGCCTTGTATAAAGAGAGAGGTTTTTTTGACCTCAGCTGGAAAGGGCGTAAAGCATGCTGATGAGATTGTGGCACTCCTGGAGGTTGTGTGGGATCCAAGAAAGGTAGCGGTCATGCACTGCTGAGGCCACCAAAAAGGGGAGGACCCAGTAACACAGGGAAATCGACAGGCTGATCGGGTGGCAAGGGAAGCAGCGCTGGCTCAGAAGCCAAACGCTGCAATGATCACTTTAACCCAGGGACTCCAGATAGAGTCATTTCAATACACAGAAGGAGAGGAAAAGTGGGCCCTGGGAGAACAAGGGGAATGGAAAAAGGGAGCAATAGTAATGCCAGACAATCGTGTCTATGTCCCTAAGGATGTAGCATGGCACATAGTCCAACATACACACCAAAGCACTCACATGGGAAAGTCAGCACTGGCAGCATTGTTGGGAAGGCAAATGTACATAGATGGATTGCATGGCTTAGCAGCAGCAGCCGCATGCCAATGTTGGGTCTGCACCAGAAATAGCCCAAGAGAGGGCCTGTTAAAGCCCCAGGAATACAACATCAAGGAAACACACCATTTGAAGCATTAGTAGTGGATTTTACAGAAATGCCTCTACAGATGGGATACAGATATTTGCTAGTATTTGTGGACACATATACAGGATGGCCGGAAGCCTACCCCACCAAGACAGAAAAAGCGGCAGAAGTAATTAGAGCCCTGCTAAGAGACGTTATTCCGAGGCATGGAATAACATTAAAGATCAGTTCAGATAATGGCCCAGGGTTTGTACATCAGGTCGTACAGGGAATAAGCAAAATATTAAACCTCAAATGGAAATTGCAGATGTACACCACATAAAAAGACTGGTTTGTCTCCATATGAAAGATTATATGGAAGACCGCCACTAAACTTGAAGCCACTAACAGAGGTAATTACAGATGGCCATATAGTGGGAAACCAACAAACTATGGCCCAAGTCCAGCTCCTAGGGGAGCATATAGAACAGCTTCATCAGTACACAGTAGATTTGAATCTACCATTTCCTACCGCACCTCTGCATTGTTTTTCACCAGGAGATGAAGTGTTGGTGAAAGAATGGAAGATTGATCCATTGGGCCCGCAGTGGAGAGGACCTTACACCGTGCTACTATCCACGCCCACTGCGGTCAAGGTAAACGAGGTGAAACCATGGATACATTACACCAGGCTGAAGCGCGCACCCCCCAGCTGGAGAGCGGCGATCGATCCGGAGGACGAACTGAGACTCAGAATCATCAAGCAAGCCCCTGGTAAGGGTCGACAAGGCCACGAAGTTGATCCCTACGGGTGCAACTGATCTGCGTGGTCAAGTATGTCGCAGTGTGGCCCACCGAGAGAAAGAAAAGAACCCAAAGCATTATCATTGAGATGGTGGGCTCAGATACTGATGGGAAGGAGGAGACCAAATGGAGGAGTGAGGACAGTATGGGGATACATGGCAGTCATGCTTATAATGTATGTCATAGAAAGAAGTGGGGAATGGAATCAGAATTTGTTCCATCAGCTAATTACTAATATGACCCAAGAATTTAATCAATCAGATTGTTGGGTGTGTTCACATGGACCCTCCCACCACGCTCAGGGATGGCCCATGCTGCCCACCGCCCTCCTAACTTTGAAGGGATGGAACAATTCACAGGGTTGTGCCACATACACTGCTAAAAATGGTGATGGGGCACAATTTATGATAACTCATCGATCCACGATGCCAAAGGCCCCACTATGTTTCATTTGGGACAACCAGAGTGAAAAATATGAAGTGTATGATGAAGAAAGACCCCTTATTAACCGAGTTGACCTGGGAACATACCCCTCCTGTAACCACACCATTATAGTGCGGGATAGATATTTAGCAAATTGCAGCACTCAGTCGGAGGGAATATGGACATGGGGAAAGGACCTATCCGATTGTATACACCTCCTACATGGGAACAATAGGGGAATGGCCTTGGTCAATAGAATACAAGATTTAGCAGCAAACCATGGAGGAAGTTATTTAGGAGGATTACCACCGGGACTACTATGGATTTGTGGTAAATGGGCGGGGAGATTACTACCCCCGGCATGGAAAGGGACCTGCACCATAGGCACATTGGGAATGGGAGGTTTAAAGGTGTACCCAAGAAAAATGCCAGTTTCTAATCTTTACATGCACCTACATAAAAGATTGGCTGATCAAGTAGCCAAGTATGGATATGATCCAGACGACACATACCTCACAGAGGGAAGCAGATATGTTGGTATAGGACTCCCGAGCATAGGGGTTGCGTGGAATATAAAACGGATACGAATGTTATCCTATGAATTGGAAAAATTAGCCAATGAGACAGCTCTGGGATTAAAGGCTCTTCAGACTGAAGTAAGTTCTTTGACTGGGGTCCTAATGCAACATCAATTAGCATTGGACTATTTACTCACAAAGGAAGGAGGGTTGTGTGTATGGCTAAATACAACGTGCTGGCATTACATTAATAAATCAGGGGATATCGAATTGCACATAGAAAGGATTCAAGAAGTAGCCTGGGAGGTCCAAAGAACGTATGAGCAGTCCAGTGACTGGTGGGGTTGGCTGACTAACTGGTTACCAGGAGCTGGGTGGCTGAAGTCTATATTGGTAAACACGCTTTGCTTTTGTAAACACGCTTTGCAAAAAGAAAAAGTCAGGAAATAAGGCAGACTTATTAAGGTAAACACATGTGAGCCATCTGCTGTTCCATGATTGGACCAGACAGGCACCATATGATCAGCATCTGCTGTTCCGTGATTGGACCAGGAGGATGCCACATGATCAGCCATCTGCTGTTCCATGATTGGGCAAAAGGGGCACCACATGATCAGCCATGCATGGGCTGTTCATCAGTCGCTTCATGATTGGGCAAGAAGGCTATCACATGATTCAACCAGGAAGTAGGAGCCAGTGAACGACGCGTGGACAGTGCATGCAAAGGACAAAAGCTTTATTGATTGGATGATAATGCAACTGCGCCACAGGAACTAACCAATGAATTATAGAGCAAACGTAAGCTTTACTAATTGTATGATAAAACAACTGCACCACAGAAATTAACCAATGAATTGAATGAAAGGGCGGCCTTAAGCTGAGCCCGGAGGTTGTATAAATGTGAATGACTGAGTCAATCGGGTTCTGACCCTTCAGCGCCATGTTGCGCACGGTTGGGACCTCTGCAGCTGTGGATCAATAAAACTGCTTTCTAAGAGTAACTTGGTTGCCTGTCTCCTGTGTTCCTGCTGCCTGCACGAAGCAGCCTATTCAAGGGGGACGAGCCTTCTGGCTCTGCTACAGATAGGCCAACCACATTCCAACCTTCTAAGGTGACTCAGAGGGAAAAGGAAAGGCCTCAGGCAGTCAGTTATCCAGTTGACAGTTTTTTTTTTTTGGCAATGGAATGTTCATTTTCTGAGAGGATTACACTACAGTGAGAGGGTTTCCTGATGTACTGAGAGCATTACTAGCATTACAAGCTAAGCCCCAAAATAGACAGGCATCCTTCAAGCAAAGTGGCAGCATAAACAGGTCTCAAAAAATGGGGGAAGAACCATTGGAAAAATCCCAACAACAGCAAAAAAAACTGGTAACCCAATTTACATCCTGGTGCAGTTTGGGAGAGGATGGATATCAGATGATAGGATTGGCAGCACCTTCACCCATTTTCAGACACCACTGTGACCCCCACCAATGATCTGGACCAAACTTGAGTTTGATTAAGACATAGTGTAATATATGACTAAACTGATACCTAACACCCAAAAACAAACAATACCCTTTTCAAACCACCCGGGCACTGCCAGGTCCCCAAGCTAGTGTGTGTGTGTGTGTGTATACACACAGAATTATATAATAGAATATAATATATAAACATTTATTGGGGCTCTGTGAAAAACTTTTGCTTCAAAAAGCACTCTGTGGCCTAAAATGTTTGAGAGCCTTTTAGCTAATGTATTGGCTTATTTATTTATTTATTATTTAAAACATTTATATTCCACCCTTCTCACCCCTAAGGGGAATCAGGGCGGAGCACAGCATATATACGATAAACATTCAATGCCGGGACAAGAATTCATTATATGCATACAGAAACATTAAAAACATTTATCTCAATATTAAAATACACCATTTTAAACCGTCTTGGTCATCTGCATCAAATCTAATTGGCTTGGTAAAGTTTCCCATCGCTGCTTTATTGCACTGTCCCGAAAGCTTGGTCCCACAGCCAAGTTTTATCATTCTTATGAAGGACAGGAGGGAGGGGGCTGATCTGAGCTGTAGCAACCCAGTTCTCGTTCATGCCTGGGGGGCTAGGAACGACACCGGGGGTCCCACTTGCATCAGAGCCAGCTGGAGCTGAGGTGGATTCTGAGGAGGATTTGGAGGGGCTGGAAGAAGGGGAATTTGAGTTAGCTGGGCCTTCTTCGCCCACAGAGAACCTAGCATGGGATCCTGGCTGGCCTGACCCTTACGAGAATCAGGAAGACCAGATGGCCGATTTAAGCAGTGATAGTGAAGATTACGAACGGCCGGGGGGGGGGGGGGCGAGGTTCGCAAGAAAGAATGTGGGAAACCACGGAGGAGGAGGCCCGGGAAAGAGATAGGGAGTTAGCTTCTCACGGAGATAGGGAAGCAGGTGCTGGGAGGCAAGGCCGAACCTTTGATAGGAGACGGAACATCGAGGCTAACAGGAGCGGTTGGTTTCACAGCCTAGACCGGCCACGGTCCCGCAGCACAGATTGGAGGAGGAGAAGCCTAGAGCGTCGGGGGCCTCGTCAAGGGGATTAAGTATAGTATCCGTGAGAACGGATCCTCAGTACCTCGGCCACGTCTATCCTATGCAGACGTGTTAGCGAGGCAAGACCACGGAGCTAAGTTTGGGCTAGTGGCCTGCCAAGGAGTGCCTTGGATCTTGTAACCTTGTTTTGTTTCCCTGATCCGCTTTTGCTGAGCAGAGCCTTGCCAAGTTCTTGGAAACCTTGCCAAGCTTGATTTTGGACATTCTATTCAACCTTTTACCTTTGGATTGCTTTTGCTATTTTTATGGACAATACCTTTTCTACTGTTCTTATTCTTCAATAAAGTAGTTAGCTGTGTGTGTGATTAAGGGGCCGGTCAAGTCCGTGCATTGTGACATGAGCTCACCAGGAAGGGCGTTCCATAGCCGCGGGGCAATCACCAAGAAGGTCCTCTCTCCAATCGCCTCCAATCGTGCCTGTGACAATGGCGGGACGGAGAGCAGGGCCTCCCCTGAGGATCTTAATTTCCACGATGGTTCATAGGGGGACAGGCAAATTGGGCCGGGGCCATTTAGGACTTTATAGGCCAAAGCCAGCACTTTGAGTTGTGCCTGGTAGCAAACTGTCGTATATTCCAGTTCAAACACAGAAAATGTGGAATTTTATTCATCTGTATGGAAGGGGTCTCAATAGTAATCTTGGACCAGAAATCCTTCACATCAGTAGGGTTCACTATTATCTGGATTTTGCACATTCACATGAACTCCAGGAACATATCCCCTATGGATACTGGGATTGTACTTTATTGGAAACCTCAATCAACTGAAGCAATTCCCAGGATTTATCAGGATTTTTAAAAATCAATTTGAAAACTAAAAAAAGTTTAATTGTAAAGCTTTTAAGATTTCACAAACACTACTGGATTTTATTTGGTTTTCAGTGCAATTGAAGTTGAGGTTATATTCCAGGCTCCCCCACCCCTCTGAGCTCTGAAAGGAAGCAAGATTTTTGACTGCAAAGCACCAAATTAATTTACATTAAACAACAGCCAGCTAAGCTTAAATGAGCCCTTGAATAATTTTTTTTCATCGTCTGTCTGTATTAAAAGAGTCTTTGATAAATCCTCTGTTTGAATGTTTAGTAAATCATCTCCGAGAGCAGTTATTTGCTGACTCTTTAAATACACAGCCTGGCTAATTGAATCTGAGGAGTGCTGTTTATGTGCAGCAAATCAGAAATGTACTGTTTCTCAGAATTAATGCTTTAGAGAAATTTTCCCCTGCGCACGCAACATAATACTGCTTACATGAATATATAAATTAGGAGTGGTTGCATGAAGTCTTTCACTATCGATTGTCAGCTTTCCTGGAAACGAGGAGACAGAGAAGAAAGAATCCCAAAGATGTCCTTAAGTTATTTTTCTTTCTTTCCTATTCAACTGAAAAGTGGCCCAGGGCTTTCAAAGATTTTGCCAATGGAGCACTAACTTAGTCTAGACTCTAGATATTCACGGAGATACTGCTCCCTAAGACGCTGTGTAAGTGATGAATTGGCCATCACGGCAATGAACACAATGGCGGTATGAAATAAAGTAGAACCCCCATATCTATGGAGGATACATTCCTGAACTTTGGATGAGTACGTGAAACTGCAGGTCATAGTGAGCCCTATTATTTTCAGTGAGGTGAACAATTGAGTTACCTGTAAGAGGGTGTAGTTTGCACAGGAGGACCTATGTAAATGTGAAACCATGTAGAAGTGAAATCTACATAAATAAAAATGTAATGTTTGTTTGTGGGATTAACATAACTCAAAAACAACTGGACAAATTGACACCAAATTTGAACACTACACCCCTAACAGACCGACAAGTGACCATCTATTACATATAATAATAGTCAGTGTTTGCGGTGGTGCGACCGAGCGACCGAGCGAGCGACCGGAGGAATATGTGCCAGCATTTTGCGGGATTATTTGCATAACGGGCTCTAACTGGCCAGCCTCAGAAATCCAACATTCTACGGCCCCAGACAGAGGGGACTGGTTGCCACTGAAATGGAATTTGCATAAATGCCTCCAAATGGCCAAGCACATTCAAACATTCTAAAGTGACTCAGAAGGAAAGGGAAAGGCCCACAGCACTGACAGATCAGGACCAAACTTGGCAAACAGGCGACCAATGGCCCACTTCACTACCTGGTTGGTTTAGGGCAGGAGGGGCCACGAATGACCTTCACGTCATTCACTTCCCAAACAACACTAAAGCCCCTATAAAACACAAACCAGCCCCAAAATTGACAGAAAGGCTTCCTTAACTTGATTTTCCTGACTAGGCCTCAGCTCATGGGATATTGTTAGGCTTCCTTAACTTGATTTTCCTGACTAGGCCCTCAGGACTCGCAGTACCTTCACTAAGTTCCTGAGACCACTGCAAGCCACATAAACATCCAATAGGAAACAACCGTGGCACACAATGCTTTCCTTAAATAACCCAGGCACCGCCGGGTCCTCAGCTAGTCACTCATGAAATCCCCCGAAAAGCAGTGGAAAGGACTTAAAATACAAAAAAAGCTAAATGACAATACAGCCCATGCGCGAAATTGCCTCCCCCCCCCTTGTGGAAAGGAAAAGAAAGCAAACAGCCACCCCAGATCTTCTTTGCCCATTGCTGTGGTACAATCACATTGGAAGGTTGCGGCCCTCGACAATGGCAGCAGTTGGAAGGAGCAATGAGGAGACCTGAGGGCAATGTGAAGACCTTTCTCAAGCACTGTCTTTGAGCCCAACTCTTTTCCAGTCTATGTCTAGAGGGAAAGAATGAAGGAGGGAAAGAGGGAAGGGAGGGAGGGAGGGAGGGAGGAAGAAAGAAAGAAAGAAAGCAGAGAAGGAAGGAATGAAAGGTAGAGAAGGAAAGAAAAAAGAGAAGGAGGGAAAGAAAGAGAGAGGGAAGGAAGGAGAGAACGAAAGAAGGAGAGAAAGAGGGAGGGAAAGAAGGAAAGATGGATGGAACCCAAGAGCAAAGGAAGGAAGGAAGGAAGGAAGGAAGGAAGGAGGGAGGGAGGGGGAGGGAAGGAAGGAAGGAAGGAAGGAAGGAAGGAAGGAAGGAAAGAGGTAGAGAAGGAAGAAAGGAGAGAAAGAGGTAGGGATAGAAAAAGGGGGAAGGGAGGGAAGGAAGGAGAGAAAGAAAGAAAGAGAGAGGGAAGGTTGGCCACAGCAACGCGTGGTGGGTACAACTGGTCACAAATATTGGCTCTGTGGATTCAGGGTTCATACTGACAATGCAATCTTTATTGATGGAAGTATTACCCATATCAATGAAATGATGTGCCTCCAAAATATTCAAGGTAAGAATCAGACTCTGGGCATGTTAAACATATAGGATTTTCCCATTTAGATTTGTAGATGGGTCATGTAATTACCAATGACAGATTGGCAATTAGCTAAATAAGGGAGAAAGCAAAGGTCAACGACTTTTTCTTATAGCTGAAATTGCATTCACCAAGAATTTGTCTTGGGACTAGCATTTTCTTGAACTTGCATGTAAATGATATGAAGTTGGAGGGAAGTTGTGAGTCACCAAATTTGGTAGATGACACATTGTTCAAAGCAATGGAAACTTAAGTAGATAGTAAGGAGCTCTAGAAAAAAATCTATCCAGACTTGCTAAATTGACAACCAAATAGCAAGTATGGTCCAGTTTAGGCAGATAGAAAATGAGGCATGCTGGGCAAACATCCTAACTCTATGTACTTACTAATGGAAGGAAAGCAATTTAGGGTCCTCAATGGAAATATTGATTGAAAGTGTGAAGCAAATGACTATGAAAAAGTTGACTCCATGTCAGGGATTATTAACAAAAACCAGGACTGTTTGTATCAAAAGGCCTTAAACAATCCAAGGTGTGGTCATATTAAGAAAATTACAGATTTGTGTTATTAGCTGCCATAAGATGGTGATGCTGGTGACTACAAGATTCTTCCCCATGTTGGAAGTGTCAGAGAGATAAAGGGACCTTTTACCATCAATGGTGGTCATGTGAAAAGGTAAAGAAATATTGGAAAAGAGTCCACAAACTTATAGAAGAAATTACGCAGTTTAAGATTGAAATAAAACCTGAAATTTTCCTCCTAAATATTATAGATCCGAAAAGAATGAATAAGGAAACGGAGAAACTGATCTGCTACATAACAACAGCAGCCAGAATTTTACTGGCTAAATACTGGAAAAAAGACCGAAATCCCAGAAGAGAAAGAAATAATATATACATTGCTAGAGATAGCAGAAATGGATAAGCTGACTCATCTGTTAAGACAGGGACTTTCTACTCATTTTTTAGAAACATGGAAACTGTTCTTAGCATATGTTAAAAAAAGGAAAATATAGACTTAAAAGGTTATTGGATATAAGAGAAAACCTATGTATTGGCTCTGATTATGATACATATTTTTATGCCAAAGGTAAAGTCAACCTGTTTGTATTTTAGTTGGTTATGTATAATTGAGTGTTACCTATTGTTTCAACCTACCCTCCCCCCTCTACCCCCATGTACCTTCCCCCATTTCCAATATGTACTCTTTGTATCGTCCGAGCTGTGGATAATCTATCTCTGTCTATGTGAATGTTGTTAATGTTATTTAAATCAATAAAACCTTTTTAAAAATATTCTTCCCCATATAGTCCCTTGAGATCACTGCGATCAGAAGATCAGAATCTCTTAGGTATTCCTGGCGTGAAGTCTTACCACCTGACGGCAACCCCACGAAGGGCTTCTCTATCAACGCCCCAATTTTGTGAAATGATCTGCCCCCTGCAGGGCCGTAGCCAGGATTTTTATTGGGGGGACTGAGTTGGTTTGGGGGGGCTGAGACTGGGTGGAAGAGGGTCTACCCTAGCAAACCTTTTGTATTGTTATCCCAATAACCCCATTAATGTGGGATATAATGAGCATGGTGATCAGATCATGATATGAATAAACATAACAGTTTAAATAATGTACCAGTAAGGCCTTTTCGCGGACCACCTGAGAATGGGGGGGGGGGCTGAAGACCCCTTAGCCCCCCCCTGGCTACATGCCTGGCCCCCTGAGACTCAGGCTTTGCAAAATTTGGTAACTTTTCACAAAGCTTGTAAGACCTTCTTGTTTAGACAAGCCTTCAAGTATTAATGATATTTTAATATGTATTGTTTTATTGTTTTATTGCTGTGCTGAAATTCTGTAAACCGCCCCGAGCCTCTGGGAGTAACAGTGTACAAATAGAATAAATAAATAAAATAATGAGAACTGAACAAGGTTCTGGAATCAAATTTTTAGGAAGATCGAACTATATACAAAAATAAAAAATGATTTAAATATGGATATTCTCTTAAAAGGGATATGCGGGGATAGTAAAATCAAAGCGCAACAACAAAAATTAGTCATGATGATGTTTAGAACGGCACATGCTGTGATTGCCTGGGGGTGGAAAGAAAAAGAAATGGACCCTTGAAAAATGGTATGAATATGTGTGGGAACAAGTTCAGCTGGAAATTATGGACATTATAAGAAATGAAAAACTATGGACAGAAAAGCAGAAGAAAATCAAAGAAATATGGTTACCCTTCAAAAACTGGATACAGGAAGCTAAACCAGAAGATGAACATTGGGGGAAAAACTGGACAGAATGCAACGATGGCTCAAATAAATGAAGGACTAACTTGTCAACGCGGGAGGGGGAGGGTCAGGGGGAGAAAATGTAGTGTAACTACAGCAATGTAAAGTAAGAGTAAATGTAGTATAACAATACAATAAAAAAGATTTTTAAAATAATGAGAACTGAACAAATTCATGGTGAAGTCACAGTGGCTCTACTGAGCCTCCAAGTTCAGAGGCAGAGTCCCCAAACTGCTATTGCTGTCACAGAGCAATGGACTGCTTTCATGACATCTGGACTTCCCATAAGTTTCTGACCGGCTACTGGGAAACAGGATGCTGGAACAGAAAGACCTCTGGTCTGATCCCACCAGGCTCTTGTGATGTTTATATTTTGTTCACATTTCTCCTGCTCTTCCTTCCTCTGATTTGTTGGGAAGTCTCTCCTGAAAAATACTAGAAGGGGGAGCTCGGTTAGGCCCAGCGCAGTGGGATTGCTAGCTTTGGTCCTGAACCTTTTTCTATTTCAGGACAACGGAAGCGAGAGGATGAATGGAAGGATTGTGCCTTTGAGCACCCCTTGCACTTCTGAGGACTGGGTGGGAGTGTATCAATCACAACTTTTAAATCAGAAATAATAAAAGAAGCATTAGAACGTCAGAGCTCCACAAACTGATGGGAAATGAAACATTTGCTAAAACACCTATCCCTGAAAACCTGTGCAGTTTGATCGGTCCATTTCATTACTCATTCCTTCCTGTCTAGACGGGGTAAGATCTGCAGAATTTGTGAAGGGGGGATATTTATCACCTTTTGTGTTCGCTTTCTCAACCTTGATGCAGTGGTAAAGTATTTTAAAGTCATGAACAGTCTTGAAAACAACCGAGCATACCCTTTCCCTTCAACAGTGTAAGAAGATACTGTGAGCTGCAGAGAATACTTTGAAATATTTTTAAGTAACTGCAGCAAAAGAAACTCTCTGTGTGTACACACAGTCATAAAAAAAAAAAAACACTGGCACCTTGCATCCTCAGCCACACACATTTCATGGTCTGCTCTGAACTCTCTAATTAAATACCAAGGCATTGCGAGGCAACTTTCAATTAAGGTTAGCATGCTCAGCATATCCAAAGCAAGATATCCAAGGGTTATTTTAAATATGGGCATCTGAAATAAATGCTTGAAATGAGCCTAAGCTCTTCCCGCTTCAATATACAACCATTGCAGAAAAAGAATTGGAATTCTTTATGATGTGCTACTGAACCTTCAAAAGATTAGTGGCATGTTATGCAATCCTATGAATGTTTACATGGGAGGAAATTCCACGGAACCTACTGGAATGTTTAAGTAATCACCAACAGGATCACTCTAATAATAATGTAATTGAGTTCCTTCCCCAAATATGCTTACAAGTAACAAATACAGGGTAAATGAAAAGTATAAAAAATGTATCTCCTCTTGTTTTATATTTCTCCCATGTCTTAATTAAGGAGGCTCTGATATAATTAATACCGATTTTTTTCGACCCTTTTGTTATACCATAAATAGCCATGCCACCCCACTTTTTTTTCTTTCTCTACTATTATCGTGTTTGTTTCCTTTTCCTTTTTCCCTACTTAATCTGACCTGCTTTAGTGAGTTTCTTTTCTTACTTCTTTTCTTAATTCTTGTTATTCTCTGTCACGATGCACGGACTTGACCGGCCCCTTAATCACACACGCAGAGACGGACTGAAGGCTAACTACTTTATTGAATATAAAACAGTTCAAAAGGTATATTGTCCATAAGAATAGCAAGGTAATCCAAAAGGCTTGAAGCAATCAATGTCCAAAACGGCTTGGCAAGATAATCCAAAAGGCTTAAGCAAGGCTCCGTGCAGCAATGCGGATTCAGGAACAAGGCAAGACAAAAACAAGGCAAGACTTGGCGGCCACTAGCCAACTTAGCTCCGTGGACCCACTTCGCTACACATCTGCTCAGAAGAGACGTGGCCGAAGCACTGGGGATTGGTTCCCACAGATGCTATACTTAATCTTTCGGCCGAGGTCCCCGACGCTCTTGGCCTTGTCTTCTCCAACCCTTGCTGACGGACCTCGGCCTGTCTAGGCTGCGGTGCCATCCCCTTCTCCTGGACTCAATGCTACTTCTCCTATCAAAGGTTCGACCTTGCCTCTCAGCAGCTGGGCCTCTATCAGCATGAGAGCTCTCCTCCCTAGAATCTTCCCAGCCGCTTTCTTCCATGTTTTCACTTAGAAACTCCTGCGATCCTCTCCCCCCGGGTGTTCGTGAACTTCCGCTATCACTAGACTCCATTTGCACCTGGTTATCTATGTCTTCATAGGGGTCAGGCCAACCTTCATCCCAAGCCAAGCTTTCGGTGGGAGAAGGGGGCCCAGTGAGGGGAAATGCATCTTCAGGTAACCCTTCCAAATCCTCTTCAGAATCTATCTCTGCTGGTGCAGGCCCTAATGCTAATGGAACTCCCGGTGCTGTTCCCAGGTCCCCAGGCACAAACGAGAACTGCTGTGCTACATTCTCCTACTTTTCTATAACCACATTGTTCTCCCACTTTTATGTAAAGAAAACTTCAATAAAGATTATTTAATTTTAAAAATCTCCTCTTAGGTTATATCTTTCTGAAGTTCTGAACTTTAGTATATAATAGAAAGCATAGAATGGTGAAAGACGTTGATTTGTCATACTATTATATTTGCCTCACTTGGTATATTTTGCACTTGCCATGCTTTGTTTTGTGGAAAGAAAACATGAGCTTAATATGCAGGTCTGGTTGTGGATATGCATATATCTTGGAGGAAGATTGTGGTAAGAAAACACATTATGCATAGGGAAGCTTCATTCCCTTTAATATTTAACTGGACCATAAGAAAGATTGGGACAAAAGATAAACTAATGTATTGTGATATGCAAAATCTGTGTAACCAAGTTAGTTATTTGGTTGCCAGGCCATTGGCAGCTGATCTGTATGTATGGCCAGTAAAGAGAAAAATGTAGACACATTTTATTTCTACGGTTGATTCTGTCCTTTCTAATTTCTGTTTCCTTTTTTTGTATAGCTCTTGCATGTGTGACTGAGACTGGTATCACCCAGTTGCTTGCTTATCTGTAGAAATATGGTAATGTTCTTCAAGCCCTGACTAAATAAGATCCTCAGATCTCAGTGCAGTAGATTTCAGAATAGATCAGTTTCACCTACGATTTACTGTACTTATTTATTTATTTATTGTTCATTCTTATATACCGCTTCTTCCAGCAGGCTCGGGGCAGTTTACATAGAACAGGGCTGTCCAACTGGCGGCCTGGGGGCCATACACGGCCCCCCAGCCTGTTGGACAAAGCTATAAAATACCGTCTTTTTTTTAATCTAATTTTTTTTAAAAAAATGGCTACAGGGGAGGGGGCAGGGAGGAGGAAGAGAGCTAAGCTCCCCCTCCCTGCACCACCCCCTCCGTATATCCTCAAGGAGCAGTAAGCGGTGCCAAGGGCAGCGCGTCACGCCAGGCCTCTGACGCTGCCCTTGGCGCCGCCTTCTGCTCCTCGCCGGCTCCCTCCCTAGGAAGGGCATAGAACGGCAAAGGAGCAGTAGGCGGCGCCAAGGGCAGCGTGTCACGCCAGGCCTCTGACGCGCTGCCCTTGGCGCCGCCTTCTGCTCCTTTTCGCCGGCTCCTCCTCCCTAGGACTAATAGGAGGTTCTGTTCTTCTGAACGCAGTGATCCCGGGGGAACATATGGGGTGAGGCAGTCCCTCAGGTACACCAGCCCTTGACCATACAAGGCCTTAAAGGTCAATACCAGCACCTTAAAAACAATCCGGTACTCTATTGGTAGCCACTGCCAGTGCAGTTGCTGTAGAATAGGTGTAATGTGCTCTCGTACCGATGCTCCCACCAGTAGTCGAGCAGAAGCATTCTGCACTAGCTTGAGTTTCTGGATTGCTGACAAGGGAAGGCCAATGTAGAGGGCGTTACAGTAATCCAGTCTCGAGATGACCGTCGCCTGGATCGCCGTAGCCAGGTCGCCTCTGGACAAGTAGGGAGCCAGCCGCCTAGCCTGTCGCAGGTGGAAAAATGCGGTCTTGCATACCGTGGAGTCCCTACTTCTCTAGTGTGACTGATTATCCGAAAACAGGAATAATAATGAGTTTTCCATCTTGAAGGAATTTCACAAGGACAAAGAAGATGAATAATATTAATCACTTTGTAGAGCAAAAAGTGCATGCAAGTGATTAGAAATATTTTCTATAGGCAGCATTTAAGGCAGACAAATTTAAGGCATTATTCTGTTTTTATTTAATGCTGAAATGCAGAAAGTTTCTACTGGAAGTGGATGTGAAGCAGATTTGGGGATCATATGCATTAACATGTTATAATCTTTTCCTGTTTAGCAAATATACAGAATCCATCAAGAGCTGATGCATTTCTCCACAAATGTCTAGCTTGATGGAAAAGGCTGGCACAAAAATAAAGGGTTATAAACTCCAGTTCACAGAACTGGGCTCAGAATCCAGCTGTTGTAAATCTGTGCATCTGGTTCACTGTAGATTGCATATTTCTGATGGCTGTTACATATTAATTAAACAGTTGTAATTGTAGATCACCCAGAGCTTGGAAAGTTCCTTTAAAAATATTATTTAGTGGTCTAAATTTAGATAGTTCTTATAGTTAAATTTACCTGCCAATTTCTCAAAATTAATGATATGCATTACCTTGAAAAGAAACATCTGAATGTGGTTTGAGGTACAAAAATATCCCCTTCTCTGTCTTGTTGTTGCTTCAGCAACCGCAACAAATCTTCAGTCAACACAAGGCACAGAACAAGGCACAACACAAGCAAGCTCTAAACAATGCAATGTTCCTCCGCTATCATTTAATGATATCACATAATTTAAAAAGTAACTTTTGAGAATTACTTCGCAGTGGGGTGGAGTTGAAGTGTCACCTAACACCAGGCATGTAGCCAGGGGGTGCTTAGGAGGCTTCAGCCCCCCAATTTTCAGGGTGGTCCACGAGAAGGCCTTACTGGTACATTATTTAAACTGTTATGTTTATTCATATCATGATCTGATCACCATGCTCATTATATCCCACATTCATGGGGTTATTGGGATAACAATACAAAAGGTTTGGTAAGGTAGTCCCTCTCTTACTCAGACTCAGCCCCTCCCGAATCAAACTTTGCCCTCCCCGAAACAAAATCCTGGCTACGGCCCTGCCTAACACCATCCTTAAAGGAAAAGGGATGCAATCGGAGCTAGCCGGTTCAGGGTGAATCCATCAAAGATGGAGATCCTATGGCTGGGTTGCCCAGGTTGGGGAGAATGCCGGCTGCCTGCTCTGGACGGCAAGGCATTACGCCCGTCGTCTTCAGTAAAAAGTCTGGGAGTCCAGTTGGACTCACTGCTGACAATGGAGGCCCAGGTCTCCACTGTGAGCAGATCCGCATTTTTCCATCTGTGACAGACTAGGCGGTTGGCACCTTACCTATCCAGGAGCGACCTAGCTACGGTGATCCAGGCGACTGTCATCTCAAGATTAGACTACTGTAACGCCCTCTACATTGGCCTTCCTTTGTCTGTGATCTGGAAACATAAGCTAGTGCAAAATGCTGCAGCTAGACTGCTTGCCGGAGTGCCAGTGAGATGCCATATCACCCCCATTTTGCAGCAATTGCACTGGCTCCCAATAGAGTACCGGATTGCATTCAAAGTGCTGGTTCTAACCTTTAAGGCCTTATCCCATATATTCCCCAGAGATCACTACGGTCGAAGGAACAAAACCTCCTTGATGTCCCTTCTATCCAAACTTACCACTCGGCAGCCATTAGGCAAAGAGATTTCTCAGTGGTGGCTCCGACTCTATGGAACGTTTTACCGGATGAAGTTCGATCAATTAGAGAACTGGCCTCTTTTCGGAGGGCTTGTAAGACTACCCTTTTCCGGCAAGCATTCAATCTTAGCGCCCCCTCTTAAATCTCATAGAAACTTGGTTTTTATATGTATTGCTTTTTAATGTATATGCTTTTAGATTTTGTGAACCGCCCTGAGCCTAGGGGGAGGAGCAGTATAGAAACCGGAATAATAAATAAATAAATAATTAATAAATAAATAAATAAAATAAGAGGAAGAATGCCCTGACTGTAAGAGCTGTTTAAAAGTGGACTATGTGGCTGCCTGGGAGTGTAGTGAAGTCTCCTTCTTTGGAGGTTTTTAAAAAGGGACCGTGTGGCCATATTTTATAAATGCTTTGATTATGTCTTCTTGCATAGCAGAATGGGGTTATGCTGAATTGCCCTTGAGGTCTTTTCCAACTCTATGACCTTCACTATGGGGTAAATTCCAACCTCTGAGACAGCCCACATCATACTGTAGAATCAAAGTCCCCACCCCTCTTTATTTGTTGTTTTGTTGGATATACACTTCTGGAGAGAAATTTGGTTTGGGGCTTTGGTACTGAGAACATATATAGGCTCCTGTGGTACGAGTAATAAGTATTATCAAGACAACTGAAATGAAGTCTTCTGAAAAGCAGGGTGGCTTTTGATTATCAAACACGCTAGTGGATGATGGGAATTCTCATTTTTCATGAGTCATTTGTGCAAAGTTGAAATCAATAAACAATAGCACCACTGCCCAGAAGAAACCACTCACAGGATTTCATCAGACGGTTGGTCAGAAAAGCGAGGGAAAGCAGAGTGAAACATCTTAACTCACTCCATCCTGTATTTCTCTGTCTTCAGGGATGGCAGCCATCCTATGTGTTTACTGTACCTTTCCCCATCTTCTCCCCATCCCCCCTGTTTTTCTCTATCAGGAGCTGTTTGACACCTGACTCCTGATAGAGATCTTTGGACTGTATTTCCATGTGCTTGGGAAATTGAGCACCACAGACTCCCACCATAAGTATCCTTACATCGCCTGATGGCCTCCAGAAGACTCCCATGGGGCTCCTAGCCACAGTGGTCCAAGCCACGGTCATCTCAAGATTGGACTACTGTAATGCCCTCTACATCAGCCTTCCTTTGTCGGTGATCTGGAAGCTTAAGCTGGTGCAGAACGCTGCAGCATGGCTGGTGGCAGGCCTTCTCGCTGCCACATTACGCCTGTTCTGCGCAAACTGCACTGGTTTCCAATAGAACACCTTCACGGTGCTGGTTTTGAACTTCAAGGCCTTGAATGGTTTGGGGCCAGTGTACCTAAGGGACCGCCTCTCCCAATACAATCCCCCATGACCACTGCGATCTGAGTCTCAGAACCTCCTGGTGGTACCTAGTTGTCAATCCATCCATATGTCTACAACGCGGAGGAGGGCTTTTAGTGCCACTGCGCCAGCCTTATGGAACGCCCTTCCCTCCACAATCCGAGCACAGACCGACCTGCTAGCCATCCGTAGGGCTTGTAAAACACTCCTGTTCATCCAGGCATTCGGTCCGTAGACATCCCTAGGCCGCTTACTGTAATGTAGGCCTAAGAGTTATTTTAATGTATATCTGTTTGTTTCAATTTTAATTTGTGGACATTGGTCCGTTGTTTTACAGTGTTTTTTTAAATGGTTTTATGCATATGCAAGTCGCCTCGAGCCTACCGGAAGGGGCAACTAACAAGTCGAAACAATAAATAAATAAATAAATAAATAAATAAATAAAGTTAGTTCGTGGAAACAGAGCCTGAAGACTGTAGGATGGTCAACAGAATCCTAGAGGAATATCAGATGGTAATACTCCCCAGTATAGTAGTATGAGCATTGGACTATCGACCTCATCAGACAAGCTACTTTGCCCACCGAACACTACTTGTTCTTCCCTTTTAGCACAGACCCATTACATGACACATGTGTACTTTCAGCCAGACTCTGTGCCAAAGGTGGAGAGCAAGCAGCGTACGCTGCCACTGCAGCAACAGGTAAAGCTTCTTGTGTTAGGAGCAATAGGGAGAAGCTGGGCAGTGATGTTTCCCCCCTTAGGATAGGGGTTAAGGTAGCAAGAACGATGTGAGGCATGGAGCAATATGGATTCTGCTGGGGCCCCATGGTTTCCATGAGCCTTTGTGATGAAGTCCTATGACACTGGAGATCAGGGTTCAATTCTCCATTCAGCTGTGGAAACCCGCTCCGTAACCTTGGCTTAGTCACACAATTTCAGACCCAGAAAACCCTGTGATAGGGTCTCCAGAAGTCAGAAACTATCTGAGAGCGTACAACAACAACCCTACCCACCCCAGTGTCACATATCGTTGTTTCCACTTCTGGCCTTATTTCTTCCTTTTAATAATATAACAATTATTTATAGTCAAACTTTCAAACCCCTTGAAAGAGCATCTCAGTCCCATATAAGATATTTGGTCATAAGCAAATGTCTACCACAATCACCACTTTTTCCTCAGCTCACCTATTTAGTCTCGAGGCTTGTGGGTTTCTGGTTGTCTGCTGACTTCCAGGCTCTGATGTATGAATTCATTTTATCAAAGGGCTTAACCTACCACCATTTCATGAACTCATGAAATAAGAAAGGGGTGTGGGGAGAAAGAAAAGACTCATTCAGTCTGAAAATAAGGAATATTCCTTTCTGGGTGGATATTGCAAAGCACATTTTTGCAATTTTTAATACCTCATGTTTATAAACCTCAAAGCTCAGATGAAGGTTTCAAGCATTCGCAATGTCAGAAGTCAAAGAAGAACACCAGATGTGAGCTGAAAATATTGCTGCTTACCTAACAGTTGTCTGCTGGTAGATTTACACAGTTTATTTTCTGTATTCAGAGAGCTTGGAAAACTTTATATAATGGGTTGGGTGGAAGATTCAGGAAGGATTGGGAAGTTTGGGAATATGCTGCCTTGAGGGGGGATAAAAAAAAGCCCAGAATATTATCTTTCGCTGCTCCAGGTATGAGCCACCTGAGATCTGATGTCATTGATGTTACAAAAATGATGTTACAAGAAGTTGCTCTTAGAAATGTCATTAAGCATAATACATTAAGTATCAGTCAGTCTAATACAAAATGTGTATGTACCTCCACTGCCATTTAATCCAGTTTGAACTGCATTATAATTGTCAGTGTAGACTTAGGCCCCTTCTACACTGCCATATAAAATCCAGATTATCTGGATTATATGGCAGTGTAGAAGGGGCCTTATATAATGCAAATATATAAGGCCTCGGTGATTCAAGCGACGGTCATTTCAAGGTTAGACTACTGTAACGCTCTCTACATTGGCCTACCTCTGTCAGTGACCCGGAAACTTAAGCTAGTGCAAAATGCTGCAGCCCGTGTACTCACAGGCACGCCTGTGGGCCACCGCATTACACCTGTATTGCAGGAACTGCACTGGCTGCCTATTGAATTCCGGATCACCTTCAAAGTGTTAGCTTTGACTTTCAAGACCTGGTTTGGTCTGGGGCCAGTGTACCTGAGGAACCGCCTTACCCCATACTGTCCCATGAGATCACTGAGATCTGAAGATCAGGATCTTCTCCTTATCCTGAGTGCCAAAGCCTATCGTCTTGCGTCGACGAGCAGAAGGGCATTCTCCATCATTGCCCCCACGCTTTGGAATTCCTTGCCGCTGGAGGTCAGGTCACTTCGTGACCTTCTGGCTTTCCACAAAGCCTATAAGACCTGGCTATTTCGGCAGGCCTTCAATAGTGAGTCAGTCTAGTCATATATGTTAGTTTAGTTAATACTGCTGTTTTAACGTAATATTTTAATCTTTTATTGCTACTGTGTTTTAGTGCTTAATGTTACTATTGTTTGTTCTCTTGGATTGTGAGCCGCCCCGAGGCACCCGGGAGTGGCGGCTAAGAAATTGAACAAATAAAATAAAAAATAAATAAAATAAAATAAAATTGAATCATGTTGAACTGGATTATATGAGTCTACACTGCCGTGTACAGTTCAATGCAATCGGTTATATGAAAGTTTAAATGGGGCCCAGGTTGCCTGTCAATTTATAGCAACTCCGTGAATTTCACATAGTTTTATTAACCAAGCCCTGCTCAGAAATATTTTTTTGCCAGCTCGTGCCTCTGAAATATAATGTATAGTACCTGGTATTTGTTCATGATCTATTTGCCAAGTACTACCTGGAACTGACCCTGCTTAACTTCCAAGATATCAACTGGTGCCTTTAGGACAGGGGTGCTCATTAGGTAGATCGTGATCTACTGGTAGATCGCGTAGGGCATCCTGGTAGATCGCAGGCAGGGTGGGAGGAAGGCTCAGTCCCACCCCGCAGGCTCCCGACGCCACCCAGGTGCAGAAAGAGGTTGGACTGGATGGCCCTTGGAGCTCTCCTTCTACTCTAGGAACCTGTTGTTGTTGTTGTTACTAGTAGTAGTAGTAGTAGTAGTAGTAGCAGAGGCTGAATGAATATTATCATCATTATTATTATGAATAAATTCAGGGGCTTATTATACTCACATTTAGTTTAATTCAGTCTTAAAATATATTATATGGCTCTCACTGAAATAGATTTCCAAATATTTTGCTTTTATGGCTCTCTGAGTAGTGGGTAGGTAGATCATTTTGACTTGGTTGTTGTATAAGTAGCTCGCATGCTGAAAAAGTGTGAGCACCCCTGCTTTAGGGTATTCGGGCCTTATATAAAGAGCACCATTTTTTTAAGTGCACCAAGTTTAGGAAAACAGACAAATGCAGGCTTGTTCTTAGGACTGGATAAGAATCTGAGACTTCTTCTACACTGCCATATAATCCAGATTATCAAAGCAGATAATCCATATTATATAAATATACACTGCCATGGAATCCAATTCAAAGCAGATAATCTGGATTATAAGGCAGGGTACAAGGGGCCTTAGAATCCTAGAATTGGAAGAGACCACATGAGCCATCCAGTCCTACCCCCTTCCATGCAGAAAAAGCATAATAAAAAACCACAAACCCTGTGTGAATTTCATTCCTTGATTAATTATAAGGTAAGGTCAACTCAGGTCTCTGAGCCAAATTTGTTCATCACCTCATAACTAGGAAGATGTAGGCAAGAAAGTGAATTTCTTCTCTATCCCCAAGCTTACATCATGCCCTTTTCCCAATTCTTTTATTTTTCTACACTGGTCTCAGGCCATTGGGGCTATATACAGAGTACAGTTTGCCCTCAAGGATTACCACGATCATCCTCTTTCCGGACATGTGGTTTGCCCAAGCCACGCGAGAGCGCCCGCTACTCCCGCGAGACTCATTGGAGACGCTTCTGGACTGTGGCATATGGATTTTTGGGACTTCCAATGCACTTAATGGAATTAAGCGTGCAATGGACTGGCTATTGATACATGTATTTTGAGGAAATTGTAGTTATTTGTAAATTGACATCGTATGTCTTTCAGTGTGTTTATATGATCCATACAGCCTACCAGGCCGTTGTGACACAACTCATGTGTCCTGACACATAATACAGAAATATTTTTGCAATTGTTCTTTCTGATTTATATGAGATTATAGACACATGTCTCATGGTTTGTTTTGGTTTCTCAGGCCTCTTATGTCAGGGTATGAGATTCCTAAAAATAATCATTGTGTGCAAAAATATCTTTTTGATTGCCCTTTTCAATTTGAAATTGTCATAGTCGTCTATGAACATTTAACACATTATACAATATTCAGTTTTCAGGCTTTATTTATTTATTTTCAACTTGATGCTCAATTACTTCTTCATTCCTAGACAGACAAAATAAAACATAGCTATCTTGTACTCTTTTGTCCTTAAATAAGACAGAAAAGAAGGCAACTTGTTGTTGTTGTTCTTGATGTTGTTGTTGTTCTGGTTATCCCAGTTGATCAGGAGCCTTGTTATTTCTGGCTTTGCATATGTCACGGTTGCATATAGTGAGAGGGCATTGTAAAATTTCCACAGTTCAAATGACATTTTATGAACAATTACACATTCTATAGATGTTTTCATTGTACAGAAGACTTTATAATTTTGGCCTCATTTTCTGTCATAACAAACTGATGTGGGGTTAAATCTGTGACTTGCTCATGACCACCCACTGAGATT
The DNA here is from genome assembly GCA_030556195.1 of Anolis apletophallus. NCBI lineage: Eukaryota > Metazoa > Chordata > Lepidosauria > Squamata > Anolidae > Anolis > Anolis apletophallus. The sequence goes on along the minus strand of JARBWK010000002.1, from coordinate 190,331,960 downwards.
TATGATGCTATAGTCTAGTATTGGCTCTTTTCTTTTGCTGGCACAGCATGTTACACATTTTTGTTGGCCAAATGTGCGAATTATCCTACATGGAACCATACGTTTTGAAGCTTTTCCAAAGGTGGCTTTGCTTCTGAAGTCTGGAGTACAATTTCAGCTAAATAGTACTCTCCAAAATACAGAAAGGCTCATAACTAAGTGAGACACATTCATTTTCAATGTGTTTGGAGACTGCTCAGGGGTCTGGAGACATACCACTGTCAGTAGAGGCATCTTTGAGTGTTCTGCACAGAGTAAGGCAGCAAAATGTCTTGGATTGGCCCTAGGCAGTGATTCCCAGTCCTTTTTAGAATCAATTTCTATAGGGTAGCCCCTTAGGCCTTTTGTTGTTGTTTATTTGTTCAGTCGCTTCCAATGCTTCATGACCTCATGGACCAGCCTACGTCAGAGCCCCCTGTTGGCCGTGGCCACCTCCAGCAACTTCAGAGTCAAGCCAGTCACTTCAAGGATACCATCTATCCATCTTGCTCTTGGTCAGTCCTGCTACATTTTTCCTTCCGTTTTCTCCAGCATCATTGTCTTCTCCAAGCTTTCTTGTCTTCTCATTATGTGGCCAAAGTACTTCATCTTTGCCTGTAATATCCTTCCCTCCAGTGAGCAGTCGGGCTTTATTTCCTGGATTATGGACTGATTTGATCTTCTTGTGGTCCAAGGCACTCTCAAAAAGTACAAAAATCAGTGTGTACAGAGCTATTGTACTGTCTATTCTCCTATATGGGTCTGAAACATGGGTCACCTATCGCCAACACCTACAACTCTTCGAATACTTTCATCAGCGTAGTCTTTGCACAATCCTAAATGTACACTGGACTGACTATGTGATGAATGTTGCTGTCCTTGAGCAAGCAGAGATCACCAGCATTGAGGCCATGCCATTGAGCATACAGCTGCGCTGGGCAGGGCACATCTCTAGGATGGAGGACCACCACCTCCCAAAGATACTACTCTATGGTGAACTCGCTACGGGTCAGCACAAGAGAGGCACCCCCATAAAGAGATATAAGGACTCCCTGAAACATCTCAGGCTTGGCCAGATTGATCACCAAAATTGGTCCACCCTGGCCTCACATCGGGAGGCATGGAGACACACAATCCATAATGCTGCGGCCTCTTTCGAGAAGACACGCCGAACGAGTCTCGTAGAGAAATGACAACGCAGAAAGAAACGCAACTTGGAAATAACATCACCCAAGGAGACTTTCTGCTGTGCTTTCTGCAACCAGACTTGTCTATCTCGGATTGGTCTTCTTAGTCATCAACGCGCTTGTAGAAAGCGTGGGATGAGTCCTTCCTGAATCTGAATCTTCGTTCGCAAAGAAAAGTCACTGACCACCAATACACAAAAAATTGTCCAAACCAGGCCATACATAAAAATTCTTCCTAAGTTTAATAAATCATCTTATTTGCATTACAACGGAAGTACAATAGTAGGCCAAATTAAGATAACTTTTTGTTTCTTATGACCTCATCAGACGAGGGTAGAATGGGTGGCCTGTTCCACTTTGTCATCCTTTAAACACAGAGCCATGATCACAGGTTCTTCTACTGGGGTTCAATGCTTAAAGGGAAGTGGAACATGCCATCTCCATCACGGCAACTGGGGAGGCTTCCTGTGTTCTGCCGGGAACAATGGGGGGGAAGCCAGATGGTCAGAGCTTCCCCCTGTGGGACAGTGACTTGGGTATGTTGGGTGATATGGATCACATCCCCAATTTGTACTGCCAGAACCATCACAATGCATGGCAATTCCATTAGCCCTTGGTATGAGGTCATTATTCCTTAATTTCATTCAATTTTTATTTATTTTATTTTCCTGGAGTATCTACAGAGCCCTTGGGAAGTGCATACAGAGCCCTTAGGACAGAGATGGGCAAACTACAGCCTGCGGGCCAAATGCGGCCCTCTAGGCGATGCCATCCAGCCCGCGGCTTCCTTCCGGAAGAGAGGGGAGGGAGGGAGCAGAGTGCCTCCTCCTGTCCCTCACTGTGGCTCCCGAAGAACTTCCTGCTCGATGCCGCCTGTGACTGACATGGCGGAATCCCCCTCTGACGCCGACGCCTGAGAGTTAGTTCTCCCGGCTCGATCCTTGCCCGCTGGGGCCAGGCGGCGGTGGAGCAGGACAGCCTCATCCTCCTTCCCAAGGAAACCCTTCGCCAGGCAGGCTCCCTCCCTCGCTCTCTCGCTTCTGGACTTTGGGTGCTGCTCCCCCATTTCCAGCACAAGGTAAGCCCCACCGCCTCTTCCTCCCTCGCCTTGATTTATTCCTTGCATCCAAAAGGCCACGGAGCCCTCCCCATGAGAAAACACAGCCAGCTTTTCCCAGGAACTTGTGGGGTTTCCCAAAGAGCTTGAGTGTGCCTGCCTCTGCTTTTCCCCCTGCCTTCCTAATCCAGATTCTTTTTATTTCGGAGTGGAAACTCCAAGGAGGAACCGGAGCCAGAGGTGGGTAGAAGTCAGGAACCAAGTGCCCTCTTCCTCTTGGCATTTTTTTTGGGCTAGGTCATTCCATCTTGGGATCCTTCATCTCTTGAGGATGTCAGCCTCCACCTTGGTTTGCACTTTTTTCTTGAATTTCATTTTATTTTAGTGGTTTTTATTATTATTTTATAATAATTTTATTATAATAATATAATAAATAATATAATAATGTTATATTATATTATAATTTCAATATATTATAATGCCTATATATATTATAATATAATAATTATGATATTAATACTAATAATATATGAATATTTCTTGATATATTAATATGTTAATATTAATGATGTGTAATATATAGAAAATATAGTAAATAAATAAATAAATAATGTAGATTAGAATGTAGTTCAGCCTTTAGGTGCGGCCCTCCATAATATTTTTTTGGCTCTCGTGTGGCCCCTTGGAAAAAATAATTGCCCACCCCTGCCTTAGGATATAGAGCACAGGTTGGGAACCACTGGTCCTAGGTATATTCAGAAGATACCTTCCATTTTTAAGTGAAGATGCTTAGATTTAGGAAAGTTGCAATGACTCAGGAACATTTACACTGAACCGAGCTTCTGAGCACATGGCATAAAACAGACATGTTTGAGGTACTTCAGAAATAAGTAAGTTCTTATTTGCTAGCAAACTATAATTAGAGTTGTGAACTTCCCATCTCACCCTTTCCACGCCAAGTGATGCAATGAAGAACTACAAAAGCTGCAGTGACTTTGAGTTTATTGGCTAGGGTGGAACTGGCGGCACTCCCTGCAATGGCCTAAGTGAGATGGGCTTGAATGAAGAACTGCACATTTCCATCTAGAGAAGTCTGTGAGGTTTATTAGAGCAGAAGCAATACCGTTTTACAGTAATTTGAGATCTAACCTACTTCCTACCACATAGAAATTAATGGAAAGATTTCCACTGGTTTCATTGGGAGTTAGATTTCAACACATTGTGATTTCTGCCTTCAAGAGGCCTGGTTATAATGGTAGACTTGTAAAAGGACCGTCAGACTCCCAGTCTTGTTTGCTGTAATGAACATCCCATCTGGAAGATTTTATGTGTGTGTGTGATTGAAGACATGGCTTCTCAAAGGCATAAAAATAGTTGTGATGAATACTCAGATGCTGTCATTTCCATCTGCCAAGCTCTACTAGGATAAACAAGGGCTCTCCTGATGGAGAACTTGGCAGAAGAATATGTCTCGTTCTCATATTTTAGTGAAGTGATGATTTGGGAAGACAGACATCATTACTAGGGTACTTTACCCGGGCAGGGATATGTGCATTTGCTTGGAGGGAGAAACATTTACTTACTGCATTTCTACAAAAGGTGTATTCTATAAAATACACAAACAATAATGAAACACAATGGGGAAAGTAGACCAACTCAAATTCAACATGGCATAAACTTCCATTTAAAATGTGTAGTAATTTGTCCAACAAGGCTTCCACCCTCTCTTTTTTATCAGATGGCAAAAGCCTTACAGGGTTTCATCTTAACTCTATGGCAAAAAATATCACGTTTTTGCTGCTTAAGGCACGACTCTTAACATTTAAATTTTCTAAACAATTCTCAACTCTTTCCAGAATAGGGGATGGGCCCACTGAAAATTGCTGAATTCAGGTGCACAAGGAATAATCACTTAAAGCAGGGGTCAGGAACCTTTTTGACTCAGAGAGCCATAAAAGCAAAATATTTGGAAATTTATTTCAGTGAGAGCCATATACTGTAATATATAATATATTTTAAGACTGAATTCAACTAAATGTGACTATATACGTACATACTATGAGAAAAGGATTCCCCCGGCAGAATGATGGGACACTTCAGACCTGGCTCTGCAAAAGGCATGCTCAGGACTCTGGGAAGGAAGAGAAGACGGAAGGAAAGGAAAGAAAGAAAGAAAGAAAGACAGAGGAAATAAAGGAGGCAGGGGGAGAGGAAGAAAGAAAAGAAGAATGAATTATGGAAAAGGAAGAAAAGACAAGCAGGAGTGAGACAAGAGAGGGGAAAAAGAAGGAAATGGGAAGGGAGGAAAGGTAAGGGTGGGGAAAAGAAAGGAAAGGGAGTGAGGAAAAAGTAAAATAATGAAGAGAAAAGAAGAAAATAAAGGGGAGAGAGGGAAATGAAAAGGAAGGAAGGAGAAGGAAAGGAAGACTTGGGGAAAAATAATAGAAGAGGGAGGAAGGGGAAGAGGGAAGGAAGGGGAATGGAGGAGGGAGAGGAAGGAGGAAGGAAGAAAAGGAAGGAAGGTGAAGGGAAGAAAGAGGGAGAAAGAAAAAGAAAGAAAGGAAAGGGTGAAGGGGAAGGAAGAGAATGGAGGAAGGAAGGAAGGAATGGGGAAAGAAGTATTGAGGTAAGGTAAAAGGAAGGAGAGAAGGAAAGGGTGAAGGGGGAGAAAGGAAAGAAGAGGGAGAGCCAGATGCAATCATGAAAAGAGCCACATCTGGCTCCCGAGCCGTATGTTCCCTACCCCTGACTTAAAGGAATGAAACATATGCAAGTATGGAAAATAAATTTCACTGAATTTTCTCTGAAATGAAGAACTAAAGGAAGCTTTGAACCCAATGTGATATGTAAATTTTGTACAGAATAAGGCCTGAAGTGGGAAATTTCTCAGTGTCCAGAATTCTTCTTGACAGGATTCCTAAAACATTTTCCAGCCATTTTTAGACTCTTCTCATAATGCCTACTAGTACTACCACTGCTAGCAGACATTATGAGAATTAGAAGGCACATCACTATAGAAATGCACTCAGGCAACATCCTGTTCTCTAATATCTCATTCTTGGAACCTCATCAGATGGGGCCTGGGAAGCATCCTAGGGTGCTTCCATGCCAGTCCAGCAATGGATGAGCACACTGCCCATTCCATGATGTTGCTGGACCTCAGGCTGAGGCCCCACCCACAACTGGAGTGAAAGCATCCTCCCAACATGGAAACCTGCTTGTGTTGTGCTGACTCCAATGGATCCAACATGGGTCCTTGTTGCTCAGGTGACATTTCCCACGTGTGATGGAGGAAGTGTCACTGTGAGGGTGTGGTGAGTGGGACAATGGATTTTCCCCACTGCCCCTCTGTTTCTTTGGCTCATGTGATAAGGTTGTGAGTCTCTAGTGCAGGGGTGGGCAATTACCGGCCCTCCAGGTGTTTTGGACTTCAACTTCCAGAAATCCTAGCCAGTTTACTAGCTGTTAGGATTTCTGGGAGTTGAAGTCCAAAACACCTGGAGGGCCGGTAATTGCCCACCCCTGCTCTAGTGCCTTATTCCATCTAGTGTAAAGACAATGATACACCTGTGTTGGAACTTTCACCACTCCTTATGATACAATAACATGGAGGGTCACTGTGACGCCCCTAGTGGGCTGTTTTATATCTGTATTTGGTTTGCCATGTACCTGCATGGACCCTTTGTTCTATGTCTTCTCTGTTGGCCATGTGCTTCTTTGTCTTACCATGTGGTCACGCGGATGGGGCTGTTCCCTGACTCCATACCTGGTGTCTCCGCCCTCAACTCCACCCTTATCCAGAGTCTATTTAAGGGGCCGGACGTCCCCTCCTCCCTCATTCCAAGAAAACAACGGACGACGCAAGGCTGGAACCTAAGCTTGCTTGGACATAGCATTCTTAGTTCACCTACCGAGTCTACCTGCGCTCTCAACCAAATCTTCAGCATATAGGAGAACCCTTTCTCACCAGAGCCTGTGGATTTTGGGGGTTTTACAGGACTTCATGGGCCTACAAAGACCAGAGAGGAACAGGACACCTGGGATCAAAAGAGAGGTATCTTCGTTTGCATGAGGCAAGCGAACGCTTTCCCTTTGTTTAAAGGACTCTTTGCAACCAACCAAGCATTTTGGGCCACCAGCATTTTTTACTGGTTGTTATCCAATAAATCCTGTTTTAGTTCACTATTTCTGAGTCTAGCACTCATTATTATAGAGATCCTGGGTCTCCCTGCATGTGGGAAGGCTCTCTTCTCTACCTTCGGGGTCATAGCTTGCAACGTCCATTCGTTTAAAGCCCTTCTCGACTCGGAAGGCAGAAGAGTCACCAAAGCGAAATAATTTTGAAGTCATTTTTGAAACTACAGCATGACCCCCTTTTCTGTGAACTCAACTGCCATTGTTTTATTTATTTAATTCATATGAACATCCTACATCTACTTGACTATGGTATGACCTCACTTTCTGGAAGCCTTGCTTTAAGTCTAGCTTTTAATCAAGTTCACATTTACTTTGACAAAGCCCAGGATTCTATATGATGTTGTCATGCCAGTTGGAAGTGGAATCACAGAACTAGAAAGATGTTGTGTGAAAGAGCTCCAGATCCTGGAAGAAACAGTTGCCAGTTATTGAAACAAATCATAGTTATTTTAAGAATGGTTTTAGGGAAAGAAATCTAGGCCCCAAATGCCCTGAACTGAGTCACACACAAATATAGACGCTTTAACCCCAGAAATAGCCAAGAGAGACAATTCAGCAGAGTCAATACAGTGATCCTATGTTGAATCTGAACCAGAGGGACTTGCAAGGACTGGATCTTTGCTCATCACCTGAAATTTTTTGTGTGACACTTGGCTAGTTTCATACCCCCATTATCATGATCTCTGTTGTGAATTGTGGTGAGGATAAAATGAAGTAAAGCCTTGTACAGAGCTCCTTGGGGAAAGGGTGGATTATTTATATGAATTTTGGGGAGGGGGGGGTTATAATCACTATCCGGAACTTTCTGAGACTTTCCACAAATTCGGTGGCCCTGGGAATTATTGGTATTTTGAAACATTACACATTTATCTAATACAGTTCAGCTTGTTGCTCCTGAATACATGAGAACATCACAAAATATAGCTGAATCATCTGATTCCCCAAAACAAGTGTTTGAAACATACATTTGGAAACAACTCAAGAATTTGGCTAGTATCCCTAGCTCTGATTTGATGAGATGAGCTTGGGGAAAATAAACATTTTGCAAACACATTGTCATGAAATATTAGTGGTGACCTGCCAAAATGGCCACTTGCAGCTTAAAAGAAAAATACACAGAAAGGATAGCTACATCCCGTTCTGACAATGATGGCAACGGCAAGAAAACCAGTGAGGCAATTTCAAAAGCTAACAACATCCCAGCTGTTAAACATACCAATTTGATGTTTTAAAATAATATTTTGATTTGTATATGGTAACAACCACATAATTTATTGAGGGAGTAGAACATTCCTCATAGTAAAATCCTTATTGTATGCTGTTTTATGAATTGTTATAAGAAGGCAAGTTTGAGAGTGAAGTGTGTGTGTGTACATTCTAGTGTCCCAAATTATATTCTGGCAATTGCTGGCATTACCTGCAACATGCTTTTCCTATCCTTCCATAGGTTTCTCTTTAATCCCTAGACATGTTAAAACAACAGAAAAATCCAAGTGAGTTCTATCAATTTGGGGGGGGGGGGGTTAAATCCAGAAAGGAGAAAAATTGCCATTCAAAACATAGCCCACATTCAGGGGCGGTCCTACAGGTAGGCCAAGGAAGCGGCCGCATGGGGCGCCATCTGGGAAGGGGCGAATTCCCCCGCCTGCCGGGCGCCGGCACCAGACAGCATCCTGGCCCTGCCGATGTTCCTCAGGCAGCGCCGCGGCTGCCTGCTTTTGGGCCCCGGCCTTGTGCGCTCTGACGCCGCTTCTGGGCATGCGCTGAGGTTTTCGCACAGGCACAGTTGCTCCAGAGCTGAAGTTGAGCGCAGGAGCAACTGCGCATGCGCATAAACCTCCGTGCATGCCCAGTAGCTCCTGTGTGCAGCAGCCTGTAAGCAAAGCACTCCCTATCGGGCAGGCAGGGGGTGCTTCCCCTCTTCCTTTGTCTCCACCCTGCCGCCGAATACGGTGACCCAATTGGGCAGGCAGTGGGCAGAGACAAAGGGAGAGGGGAGTGGAGCCAAAGGGGTATTGGCAATGTATTGCCTCCTGACAGCCGCCACCGGAAGTAGTCACACTGAGGCGAACTCCCTCGCCAGGCCCAATCACGTGTGAACCCAACTGCGCAAATAATATTTTATTTTACTTTATTTTGGGTTATTTGAGTTTTATAGGAGTAATGAAAATATTTAGTAGAGGATAATTTTATTTAAATAAATATTTTTATTTATTATTTTATAATAATAATAATATAATATAATGTTATATTATATTATAATGTCAATATATTATAATATAATTATATTGTAATGTAGTATAATATAATTATGATATAATATAGTATGAGTATGTACTATAATATATTGTATATACTGTACATTGATGCAATATAATACTACTAATGGTATTGTGATATTATAATTGTATATTTGTTTTACATGGGGAGGGGTGCCAAAATAATGTTTGGGGGAGGGCACCAAAATAATGTTTGCTTACCATATAAAATTACCTTTGACCGCTCCTGCCCACATTGTACCTAAATCCGAGTAGCCTAGATATCTTTGCTAACAGGTTGAAATGCTGTCATTGAATGTGAAGTTTGTGAATACATCAGTAGAGCAACAACCCAAAAAGGATGTTTTCAAAGCATTAGTTATTAAACTATTGGGTAGAAGAAAGCAAAGGCAAACCCACTGAACAATTTGTGCCTGTGATAGAGTTGCATTAAGGTTGTCATAAGTCAAAAAAGAATTGAAGATACACAACAGCAATGACAGCAAGATTATAAAATGTTTAGACAAACATATGGAAGTCTATGCACAGCTGATTATCTTAATAAATGGAGTATATAGAACGACCATATTCACAGATTTCTGATGAACCCACTGCTAGGTGGCACAGAGGGGCTGCTCAAGAATTGGGGAAGCCTTCAACATGAGGGGATTTCACATGGTTGGGGTTAACTCTTCTTCCTATTTATTACCATAGACTCGGGGACAAAAGAGAAGGCTTACAAGAAGCAGAAACCCACTAGTCACACATCTCTGAACATGGTTAATCAACTATAGTGTCCCAGGGTGACTCCAGAATCACTCCAGAAAATTGTGTAAGATCACTCCAGAAGACAGATTACACTATGTAGCCAGATTTGAAAAATAAATGCTGTTCCTGGTTTGAAATTGCTATTTCCTGTCTAACTGTACAGTACTTACTTGGAAAGTAGTTGGTATACTCCAGAAACTTCATTTTTGTGGCTGAGGGTAATACAGTTATTTTCTTCAGTTTAGGCATTTTGTTTTTAATTTTCCTTAATGAAGATATGTCATCTTTAATACAACAAAAACAAAGTTTCATAAACCTTTTCCATGTTTTTATGATAAAACCAATGATGAAATGACACGTATAACCCAGGAACGAAAATCATGTTACATAGTGTTATCTGCTTGATACTCAATAGCAGGGGTGCTCATTAGGTAGCTCGTGATCAACCAGTCGATCCCAAGCCCATATGAGGTCGATCCCAGCCGGATGGGGCGCTTCTGCCCTGCGCGTGTGCACCCCCATGCACACGCCCTCCTGCCGCGACCTTCCGTCCATGCAAGACTTTTTCCGACAATGAGGCTTTAGTGGGCGGGCCCTGGCGCTTGTCTCTTGCCTCGGTGAGGTGACGTGACCATCCATTGGTTGCTCCTGGGGGGGGGACAGGGGCGGTCTCACCTCTCCTGGGGGGGTAGGTGAGCCTTATTTCTGCGCCCCCATGGCTGGACGCGGCAGCCCGCGCGGCAACGTCACCGCGCATGCGCAGGCGCGCATGACGCACGTGCGCATGCGTGGCAGACGCCACACGCAGCTGCGCGGCGACATCACACACACACCTGTGCATGCGTGGTGACGTCACACACGCAGCTGCGCGAGCCACGCACGCCTGCGCATGCGCAGTGACATGCGCAGCTGCATGGCTGCGCCGCCTGCGCCGCCCGGCTGCATCACCGGCTGCCGGTGGGGAGCACTGGCTCCCGGGCAGGAGGCGCGGCGGAGGGGCGGCCAGCGTGGTGGCGCCCCTCGCAGGCGGCGACGCCCCTCCCAGGACCCGTCGCCCTACGCGGCCGCTTACATGGCGGAATGCCAAAGGCCGGCACTGGGGGAGCAAGGTGAAGGCGCACGCAGGGATAGGATGCGAGGCTGCAGGAGGGAGGGAGGGATTGTGTGTGTGTGTGAATGAGAGAGAAGACCTCGCCGGAGGAGGAGGATCCCCGCGGTGGGGCTGCAGCTGACGAGTGTGCCCTCGACGCCGGTGAGTAAAGCCTGGACGGGGCCCCAGTGCCGGCGAGGGCTGAGGCAAGAGAGAGAGAGGGCAGAGCGCGAGGCAGGGTCCCGTCCAGGCTTCACCCGCCGGCGTCGAGGGTGCGCTCGTCAGCTGCAGCCCCACCGCGGGGATCCTCCTCCGGCGAGGTCTTCTCTCTCATTCACACACACACACTCCCTCCTGCAGCCTCGCATCCTATCCCTGCGCGCACCTTCACCTTGCTATCGCCTCCCCCAGGAGCAACCAATGGGTGGTCACATCACCACACCAGGGCAAGAGACGAGCGCCAGGGCCCGCCCACTAAAGCCTCATTGTCGGAAGAAGCCCCGCATGGGCGGAAGGTGGCGTCAGGAGTGTGCGGGCGTCGGGAGCATGCACGCATTGGAGGAGCGCGCGCCCACGCCAGGTAAATCTTTGCGACTTGGTTATTATAAAAGTAGCTCGCATGCTGGAAAAGTGTGGGCACCCCTGCTCAATAGAGTGCTGAAAAACAGAGTTTACAGCAGTGGTTGGCTGGACAAATGGCAGTGATGGTCTCACATCCTTCACCTGAAGATGCTAATAGAAGGCTAGTACCTAAAGAAGAGTCCTGGGACATTTTCATATGACTTCATTGAATATGGATCTCTTGGGGTGTCCAAGGGCTCTTCTGTACTTCCCTAAACTCCAAAAAGAAGCATGTTAAAATAAGGAACCTGAAGAACCGGAATGGTTGTGAGGATTGACCCCTGGGACTTAGTCGATCCCCATGAACCCAGTACCTGGAAAGATCCAGACCTTAATTAATTAATGCAGAGCAGCCTAGAAAAACCCAGTTTTCTCCGTATTAATACGCTTTTACTTGAGGTGTTGTTTGGATGCCTCAGGTAAAAGCGATACAGGTCCCACATTTTGGGTCTGTCTGGAAGTGATCTAAATAAAATTGCTTTAAAGGAAAGAATTTTTAATAGTTACAGAGCCACTGAAGTGTAGGAAATGGGACTATGAGGCTGCGGGGAAATGTAAGTGCAGAACCAGGGAATAGTCAGCACAGTTGGGCAAATGGAGAATGGTGTAATAATGAGGTACTTATGCTGGTACATAACCGCTTTTGGCAATTGCAAACTTCCGTAGAATAGATGCTTCATAGCAGAAAGTTCTTAAGGATTTTTGGGGGGAATTCATAACTTCAAATCTCAACTCTAAAATTGCTACAGATTTATTAGAAAACAAGAAGTATCTAGCTCAGTTATGTAATGCAAGTACGAAATATGCATTACGATATATCAAATGCCCCAATGAGGAAGTTCAGCTTTCATGTTCAGTCTGCTGTAGCTCTCAGAATCTTCTAAGCACTCAGATACATCAGTAGGTTGGTCTAACACAGTGTTTCCCAACCCTCCTAATGCTGTGACCCTTTAATACAGTTCATCATGTTATGGTGACCCCCAGCCATAACATTATTTTTGTTGCCACTTTATAACTGTCATTTTGCTACTGTTATGAATCGTAATATAAATATCTTCTATTTAGGATGTATTTTCATTCACTGGATCAAATTTGGCACAAATACCCAATATGCCCAAATTTGAATACTGGTGGGAGGGGGGGATTGATTTGTCATTTGGGAGTTGTAGTTGCTGGGATTTATAGTTAACCTACAATCAAATAACATTCTGAACTCCACCAATGATGGAATTGAACCAAACTTGGCACACAGAAAATACTGGAAGGGTCTGGTGAGTTTTGGAGTTGTAATTCACCTATATCCAAGAAGCACTGTTGACTCAAACAATGATTGATCTGAACCAAACTTGGTACAAATACTCAATATGTCCAAACATGAACACTGGTAGAGTTTGGGGAAAATAGACATTGACATTTGGGAGTTGTAGTTGATGGGTTTTATAGTTCACCTACAATCAAAGAGCACTCTGAACCTCACCGGTGATAGAATTAGGCCAGACTTCCCACACACAACCCCCATGCCTTGAAGAGATTCACTGGCACAAGCCTCCCTAGAGCCTTGCACGCTTTCCCTCGCCCACACGTGCGCATCACTCTGCCATGCACCAAGCATGCCTGCTCTCCCCTCCCCACCTGGAGTCTCAAAACTAGCCCTCCCCTTGTTTGAGAGGCCGGCTGAGAGACTGGCCAATCACAGCAAAAGAGGGCTTTTGGTGCGAGGATTTGCCATCTGATTCCAAAAAGGAAGAGGAGGACAGGGGGAAAGATCTTCAGCCTTCTCTGTCTTCTCTGTTTTCTGATGGTCTTTGGCAATGCCTCTGAAACCCCCTCGTGATCCTCCCCAGGGGTCTCGTCCGCCAGGTTGAGAAATGCTGGTCTAACACATGAGACGAATAGCTGGTGCTGAGATGCTTCTCCTTGCTTGATTGTTGCCATTCCTTTACAATTGCATAATAGATTTCTTGTCATCTGACAAAAGACCGAAAGCGTTTTTCGTCCTCAAATGCTGCTCCAACATCTTATGGCTATTTATCGGTGCTCAATCCTCCAGCCACAGCTCTTTTCCAAAAAGTGTTCAGTCTGTGTCCATATGGGGCAGTTTTATCAAGATCCATACATTCTTTACTGGTGTTGTCAATGGAAACAAATATGGAGCCAATTTGCTGAGTGCAAACTTATGGTCAGGCTCAGCTGGGATAATTTATGCTAGCAGAGGTTGTTAGATCTGAAGCCAGCAGCAAACTTGAAAAGCCAAAAAAAAAAATTAAAAAGCAGGGAAGAGTGTCTTCTATTATGCAAAGTGCAGCAACATTATGGCAATCTGAAGGATGTTCTAGGTGATTTGACAGCATAAAGTCCATTACTCAAGTTGGAATGCAACCAATGTATTGGGTTTAGATGCATCCAACTATCATCACGGCTTGGATGCAGGAGGCAGTCTTAAACTAGACCTGCTTGCTCCAAGAATGCAAACTGCATTACCCAATTTCACATTGTTAATGAAAGAATTACCAAGAAGGTCAACCAAATATTATGTGAAAACTACAGCATCGTGCAACTGTGACTAATATAACCTCTGACAGAACTTTGCTTGACCTTCCAGCTGTTTTAGGGGAAAGTCTTTGCCTGCATTTTATTTTATTTCTCAACACATGTGATGACATCGAAGGGAAAAGATAACCTCACCTTTGTGCAACCCACTGTGAGCAAAGGAAGAAACACAGCAGGAAATAGGTGTTGTGGGGTGGATGTGGGATATTTTGAATTCTGAGTTCTTAATAACTTGTAACTATAAAGCTTCCTCTTTATAAAATAAAAATCAGCATCTAAAGCCTGTATCAGATGTATGCCGGAATACTGCATCTAAGGGTGTTTGGTCTGAATAACTAAGGCCCCATCTGCACTGCCATATAAAATCCATATTATCTGCTTTGAACTGAATTATATGGCAGTGTGGACTCATATAACCCAGTTCAAAGCAGATCATGTGGATCATGTGCTTAGATCAGTGTTTTTCAACCTTTTTTGAGCCGCGGCACATTTTTTACATTTACAAAATCCTGGGGCACACCACCAACCAAAATGACACAAAATTTATTTATTTATTTATTTATTTATTTATTTATTATTCGCTCTTGTATTCCGCTCCTCCCAGCAGGCTCGGGGCGGATCACAATAAAATACATGGGCGGCATGTCGGTTACATAACGATATACGGCCCTACAATTTAAAAACAAAATAACATAAAACCACATTAAAACAGGTTATATCGACCAATGCGGGTATAAAGGCATAACATAACTCTTGGTCCGGAGTGCCTAATTAAAATGACACTCTAACACAGTAATACATATAGTTAATATGTTTTAACATGTGTTTATACACTCAGTGTGAAACCTGGGCCTGTTTCGATGAACACAACATATGTATGACTTCCTCTCACATACTTATACATGGCTATCATGTCTTCTCTCAGTCCTCTCTTCTTCAGGCTAGACATGCCCAGCTCTTCAAGCCGCTCCTCATAGGGCTTGTTCTTCAGACCCTTGTGAAATTTCACCCTGAGTGAAACTTGCTTCCTGTTAACTATGGATGTCATTAAGCTGTTATAAACAGTTCCTTGGGGGGGATTCTCGAAAAATCCAGTAAAATAGTTTTTTAAAAAAAACATTTCCAAGTGGAGAGGCTCAATTTGTTTCTTGGAAACCTGTGAATGCTTCAGCCTCCCGATGCTCCCAGGTTCGCTCACTGACATGGAGCTTCTGGTTTTGGCTGTTCTCGTGAGAAATCCAAGCCAGCGCGATAACGCTGACTCAATCACTTCCGCCCAGTGTTCTGCTTTTGCGGAGGGAGGTGGGCGGCAGCAAAAGAGGACACACAGATCTATGAAATGTATGGGAGCATTGGAAGGCTGAAGCAGCCCTGAGCGGGAGCTGGAGCCATGCTAAGTTGAGGCTCCTGAAGGCTTCCTCAAGGCGGGCCTGGCACTGGCATTCGGCGGAGCCCTTCCTTTGCCTTGGGGAGGATCTTTGGGGAGGGAAAGAAGGAGAAAGAGCTGCTAGGAGGGGGAAGAGTGCCAATTTCCCATGGCACACCTGATGATCACTCACAGCACACTAGTGTGCCGCGGCACACTGGTTGGGAAACACTGGCTTAGATAATCTGTGTTTAGATAATCTAGGTCAGGGCTGTCCAACTGGCGGCCCCTGGGCCATATACGGCCCTCGGCCCCTTCTCCACGGCCCCCTACCCTCCTGCAAGATATCTGCTTTTTAAGATTTTTTAAAAAAAATTATTATTTTTTTGAATATTTTTTGAATATTTTTTGAATATTTTTTTTTTTTTTTTTTCGGGGTGAGGGGCGGGGCGGGGCAGGGAGGAGGAGCAGGCTCCCTTCCTCCTCCTACTTCTCTCCCTCTCCCTCCCTCTCTCTCTCCCTCCCTCCTTCTCTCTCTCTTTCCCCCTTTCATTCCTTCCCTTTTCCACCACCTTATCGAAACAGGGAAGGAGAGAGTGCACTGAGCGAGAGGGGGCGTGGCCAGAGCAAAAAGGGGCGGGGCCGAGTTCGGAGCACGCGGGGGGGTGCTCATCCATTCCCTTTCCGGCTTCCTCCTCTTCTGAGGCTTCGTGCCAAGTTTGGTCCTGATCCATCATTATTTGAGTCCACAGTGCTCTCTGGATGGAGGAGAACTACAACTCCCAAACTCAAGGTTCAGTACTTTCTGTTGCTCTCATGAGAGTTTAGTCTGCCAAGTTTGATTCAACATGGCTGAGGAATGCTTTGATTGTGTTTTCCCCTTATGGCAGAAGGAGGTAGGACTGGATGGCCCTTGGAGGTCTCCTATTCTAGGAACCCATTGTAATTAATATTATTATCATCATCATCATTAGAGGCTGAATGGTCATCTGTGAGGAATGCTTTGATTGTGTTTTCCCCTTATGGCAGAAGGAGGTAGGACTGGATGGCCCTTGGAGGTCTCCTATTCTAGGAACCCATCGTAATTATTATTATTATTATTATTATTATTCATCATCATCATCATCAGAGGCTGAATGGCCATCTGTGAGGAATGCTTTGATTGTGTTTTCCCCTTATGGCAGAAGGAGATTGGACTGGATGGCCCTGGATGGCCCTTGGAGGTCTCCTACTCCAGGAACCTGTTGTTGTTGTTATTATTATTATTAGCAGAGGCAGAATGAATAGTATGCCTTATCATTCAGGGTTATAGGCCTGTGTGGAAGGGCCCTGGCTTCTTATTTGACTTCCTTTCCACACATCTGAATAAAATCCCATGTTATTTGCTTTAAACCAGATTATATGAGTGTGGACTCCGATAATCCAGTTCAAAGCAGGTATTCTCGGTTATATGGCTGTGTGGAAGAGCCCTGAGTCCACACTGCAATATAATCCAGTTCAAAGCAGGTTTTGTGGGGTTTCCTGCCTGGATATTCTGGGTTATATGGTTGTGTGAAGGGCCCTGAGTCCACACTGCAATATAATCCAGTTCAAAGCAGGGACTGGGACTTGAGACTGGGATTTTGGTGTTCATCTCTATCTCCAAGTCAAAGCCCGGTGTCGCCCACAGACACCTCCAAGCCGGGAGGGGGGGGCGGAGCCAGAGGTGGGGGCGGGGGGCGGAGCTGGGGGCAGGGCGGGGGCAGAGCCAGGGAGGGGCAGAGCCGGGGCGGAGGCAGACCCTTGGGCCCCCCAGGTCATCAGTAACCGGAATTCTGGCCACAGGTCTGGTAGAAGTTGGACAGCCCTGATCTAGGTTATATGGCAGCGTAGAAGGGGCCTAAGAGCCATTGTGTGGAGGAAAAGTCGTTTAAGCATTCTTTTTCCAAACCTCCCTGTAAGTTGCACATCTCTTTCGCACTACACAATTTTAGTGCTATGATTCTGCTTTAATTGTCATAGCTGCCTCCTATGGCATCCTACTGGGGTTTGATAGTCTGATCCAAGGCACCAGAGGATAATTCTTAGCAAACTAATTACGAAGCTTTGGAGATTCAGATTACGAATCAGAACGAGATCCCTCTGAATGTTTACTACGAGAAGCTGGAGGCATCCGAATCTCTGAAATAAATTCATAATCAGATTTTAGCCATTTTGCACACCTCTATCAGCCACTACTGCCAATCGAAGTACTTCACAGGAGGTTGCCATGACAGTTAAAGTGGAAACATAACACTATAGCTGTGTAGGGTGCAAGATGCTTGAGGAAGTTAACACAGGAAAAAATGGATATCTGTGACATGGTATAGACTTATTCCCTCCAGGTCCAGGAAATAATGCATCCAATTGAAATCCCAATTCAGAGTTGCAATGCAATGTACCCACCCACGCACCCCCCTAAACTGCCATGTGGAGGGATATTCAAAATATCCCTTTGCTGTGTGCAATAAGGTTGTACAATTGTCTCTGTGGTTGCTATTGGAAATCTTATGTGTTAATAAATCACTTCTGAAGATAAATGGGATATCTAACAAAACAACAAGTTGTTGATGATGAGAGGGAAAAACATAGTTGTTTCTTGGTATGTAGGGATTATTCTATCAAAATCTTGATGCTCCCATTAAATACTAAAGGAGTAACAGGCAACCTTATAAACTGTAAAATAGCAAAATCAAAGCTTGTATTTTTGGAACTTTTTGACAAATAATTTCAAGCCATAATTGGTTAAATCCATGACTGTAAAATCTGTGGATCTGATGGACCAACTGCAGCTCTTCACAAAGAGTGAAGGAAGAGTCTACGTGTGGCTTCACTGCATTCCAACGCAGGGCAGCAAAGGTGTGTTCAGGTCACGTCCACCACACTTAATACATCTGTCTGTCTTTACCGTGTTACTCTAAATAGAGAAGAGTCTGATTGACCAGGAATTCAAATAAACAGGCAGGATGTTTTACTCTTGATCTGTTTAGCTAAACAGACCACATGGTACGTCCCATTTTCTGGGAATTAAAGACTGGGAATGAGATTGTCCCGTCATCTCCTTTGACTCTGGCTGTGCTAGGGCCTCATCACACTAATGAAAAAATCCACTTAAAATCTAGTTTCTGCCTCCTTCAGAATTCTGGGTTTTGTAGTTTAGGGAAGAGCCTTTAACAGCCTTTCTGTTGCTGAAAGACAAGATGGTGCAGGAGAAGCCACAAGTGCAAGGGATAGCAGTCTATTAATATATTTTTTTGTCACCCAAATGTTTTTTTTCTCTCGCTTTTGTGTGTTTTTTTGGCTTTTTGTTTTTGTTTTTCTGTTTTCTTCCTCCCTCCCCCATCCCCCTCCCCCCTTAAATTGCTATAATTTGTATCACAAAATCTCACAAAATCAATAAAAAAATATTTTTTTAAAAAAATATTTTTTTGTATGATACCGATTGTATTTTTAAATAAATCATTTCCTTTTTTGTGTGTTTTGTGGATAAGTATATTTTTTGTTAAAATACTTTGAACGCACATTTTGGCATAAAGGTAACATACATTTAAATAAGTAACTAAATAAATTTATATTAACGAATATTGAAATCCCAGGACCTTTGAGACCTTTTTTCTCATATGCATTCTGTCCAGGCATCTGTTTGAAGTATATGAAAGGGACATTTCTGTGCTCTACCTTCCTTTTCTTTAAATTAAAAAACAGAAATATGAGGAAATAATAATTAAAAATTAATGGTAACTAAGAGGTCTAGCACATTAGATTTCTCTTCACAAAGTCTGGTATTAATTCTGTTATTAATAAATAATTTATAGTGTTTTGGTTGATTAGTGTCTATGTCAGTTGATAAATGACATATTTTATCCCTCATTATATGAGATACAATCCCCCAAACAATCAATAAACCAATCAAGAAATAATGACTGAGAAAGACATGTTGTGATATGGCCTAAGGGCTAATCAATAAAATTACTAATTGTCCACAAGTTTCAGGGCCCAATACAAAGTGCAGGTAATTATCTACAAAGCCCTAAATGGTTTGGGTCTAGCTTATCTTTGTAACTGCATCTCCCCCTATGAACTGACATGGACTCTAAAATCTGCTAGGGAGGCCCTCCTCTCGGTCTCACCTCCATCTCAAGTGTTGCTGATGGGGACGAGAGAGAGGGCCTTCCCAGCAGAATTGTTGTTGTTGTTGTTGTTATCCATTGTCCAGACAGACACTATTGACATAACCTTTTCTATGCACTGATTGGTGCAGGGAAAGGGAACAACTTGATTCCATGTCACTAGTGGCATAGACACTCCCTACTAGCCACAGAGCTCCATCCAAGCACATTGGCCATTCCAGCTGCATTTGCTATCGTCTGAATGTGGCATCTGCACAGTTAGTGAGAAGGAGATCAAAGTAATCTCAGTCTCTGGACTGATTTAGCATGTATGTGATGGACCTGGGGTTGCTCGAGTCTAGACTAAGCTGTCTGTGTGGACAAAGCCACAGTTATATCCAGTAATGTAAGCACAGGGATGCTGTCATATCAAAATACTAAGAATCAAATACCATGGAGCCGTACATTAGTATGTGTAGTGGATCACCCAAAGTCATACTTAGGGAATTATTTGGAACCCAAATCCCTTGTCTAGCGAAGCTATATGGTACACATCAGGAACAACAATAACAACAATAATGTGGCGAGACATCTTTTTCTTTGCTGCTAGAGGTTTGTTTTTTTTACTTTACTGATGACTAATTTTTAAGTAAAAATGAAAATATTTAACCCCATGTTATGAATATTCTGTGTGTATTTTGCAAGACAGCTTGGCTGACTTGGAAGACCTCTGTCTTGTCAGGATTAATTTTCAGCTTGTTCGTCCTCATCCAGATCGTCACAGTAGCCAGGCACTGTTCCAGTATCCAAGGGGCTTCCTTGGATTCAGGTGGAAAAGAGTAGTGGAGTTGGCTGTCATCTACGTAGAAGTGGCACCATACTCCAAAACTCTGGATGACCTCTCCCAGCAGTTTCATGTAGATGTGAATAGCATGGGGGGCAAAATAGATCCTTGTGGGATCCCTCAGGTCAAAGGCCAGGGGTCCGAGCAGGTGTCCCCCAGCTTCATTGACTGGGAATGATCCTCCAGGAAGAACTGGAGCCACAGTAAAACCGTACCCCCAAGTCCCATCCCTGTGAGTCTTCCCAGAAGGATACCATGATTGATGGTATCGAAAGCCGCTGAGATATCCAAGAGAACCAGCAGGGTCACGCTCCCCCTGTCCAGTTCCCTGCAAAGGTTATCCACCAAGGCAACCAAGGCTGTCTCGGTACTGTGTTCAGGTCTGAAGCCAGACCGCGAATGATCCAGAAAATCGGTGTCATCGAGGAATCCCTGGAGCTGCAAGGCAACGACCCGCTCTAGAACCTTGCCCAGAAAACGGAGGTTGGAAATTGGTCTATAGTTACATACGGTCGGGTCAAGGGATCTCTTTTTTAAATAGAGGTTTTACCACCACCTGCTTGAGGCAAGATGGGAATTTCCCTTGGCCCAAAGAAGCATTTATTATGGCTACAAACCAGTCCAAAAACCTTCTCTGGCCGGTTCAATGGCATCAAAAAGCCACCAAGAGATCCAAGAGAACCAGCAGGGACACACTTCCCCTGTCTAGTTCTCTGCTGAGGTTATCCACCAAGGCAACCAAAACTGTTTTCATTCTGTGACCAGGCCTAAAACCAGACTGCAGGGATCAAGATAATCAGTTTCATCCAAGAATCCCTAGCTCAGTCTGAGATGGGCCCAGTCCACCTATCCAGACTGCCTCAAAGCCCAGTGATGTCCTGTTTTAAGCAAACTCTGGAATATCCCCAATTTTGCCTAAAGTGGGAAAAGTTAGAATAATTACCAAAATTCGAGGTTGCTGACCAGAAGTGTGAATTCATGGGGCATCTGGCTTTTTGGCCAATGTAGGAAAGCTCTAAGTATCCGGGCCACTTGACGAAAATTTCGCCACTTGACGAAAATGGTAAGAAAGGGACAATAAGTGAAGACAAGGAGATTGCTGAGCGGCTAAATGACTTCTTTGCCTCCGTTTTCACACAGGAGGACAGACAACATATGCCTGCAGCTGAGTCAGTTTTTTTCAGGAGGGAATTAAATGAATTAAACCAGATAGAGATAAACAAGGAAGATGTTCTCACATGCCTTACTAAACTAAATGTCAACAAATCACCAGGGCCAGATGGCATCCACCCCAGAGTTCTTAAGGAACTCAAGTGTGAAATTGCTGAAATTCTAGCCAAAATATATAACCTTTCTCTAAGATCAGGCACTGTACCCGAGGACTGGAGGGAGGCAAATGTAACACCGATCTTCAAGAAAGGATCCAGGGGTGATCCAGGAAATTATAGGCCAGTTAGTCTAACCTCAGTTCCAGGCAAAGTGATGGAAACCATTATTAAAGAAAAAATTACTAAGCACATAGAAGAACAGGCATTGCTGAAGGAAAATCAACATGGTTTCTGCAAAGGCAAATCATGTCTTACTAACTTGATAGAATTCTTTGAGGGTGTAAATAAACACATAGATAAAGGGGACCCAGTCGATATTGTTTACCTTGACTTTCAAAAGGCTTTTGACAAAGTGCCTCACCAAAGGCTCCTAAATAAGCTCTTCAGCCATGGAATCAGAGGACAGGTCTTGTCCTGGATTGGAACCTGGCTAAACTGTAGGAAACAAAGGGTGGTAATAAACGGACATTTCTCTGGGTGGAAAGAGGTGAGAAGTGGCGTACCCCAAGGTTCAGTTTTGGGTCCGTTACTTTTAATTTATTCATTAATGACCTGGATGTAGGAGTGAATTTTGAGGTAGCAAAGTTTGCAGACGACACTAAATTGTTCAGGGTAGTTAAAAATGAAACTGATTGTAAAGAGCTCCAGGAAGATCTCTCGAAATTGAGTGAATGGGCAACAAAGTGGCAAATGCATTTTAACCTAAACAAGTGTAAAGTCATGCACATCGGGGCAAAGAACCCCAACTACACCTACCAATTGATGGGGTCAAAGCTTTCCGAGACAAACCAGAAAAGGGATCTTGGGGTTTTGGTGGACAGCTCAATGAAGATGTCTACCCAGTGCGCAGCAGCAGTGAAAAAAGCAAATTCTATGCTAGGCATGATCAGAAAGGGAATCGAAAATAGGTCGTCAAATGTTGTATTGCCTCTCTACAAATCTATGGTGAGGCCACATCTGGAGTACTGTGTACAATTCTGGTCATTGCACCTCAATATAACGGAACTGGAAAAGGTACAGAAAAGGGCAACAAGAATGATCCAAGGGATGGAGCAGCTCCCTTACGAAATCAGGTTGCAACGCCTTGGTCTTTTCAGCCTTGAAAGACGGCGTTTAAGAGGTGACTTGATCGAAGTGTATAAAATCATGCATGGGATAGAAAAGGTGAATAAAGAAAAAATATTTTCTCTGTCACACAACACTAGGACTAGGGGGCACTCCCTAAAGCTCCAAGGTAGGAAAGTTAGGACTAATAAAGGGAAATATTTCTTCACCCAGAGGGTCATTGGGTTATGGAACTCACTTCCAGAGGAGGTTGTGACAGCGGTCAGCCTGTACAGCTTCAAGGCAGGATTAGACAGATTCATGGATACCAAGGGAATCAGTAGTTACTGAAATGGACATCCAAGTGCCACCTCTGTGTTGATGGAGGCAGGCAGGATTTCCCCGGGTACTGGTTGTGGGGGTCGGGAGCAGGTGAGGGTTTTGCCCTCCTTTCTGCTAGAGATCCCTGTGTACAACTAGTGGGCCACTGTGTGACACAGAATGCTGGACTAGATGGGCTGAGGCCCGATTCAGCATGGCTCTTCTTATGTTCTTATGTTCTTATTATAAATTATACTAGCTTGGGGACCCGGCGGTGCCCGGGTTATTTGAGGAAGGCATTGTGTGCCATAGTTCGTCATTGGTGTGGGCCACAGTGCTCTAAGGAAGTGAATTAAAGTACTGCAAGTCCCATCATCCATGGTCCATCCTTCCTCAAACTGCACCAGGAAGTAGGGTACACCTGGGGGGGGGGTCTGTGTGCCAAGTTTGGTCTTGTTCTGTCATTGTTGGGGGCCTAGTCAGGAAAATCAAGTTGAGGAAGCCTTGTTGTCAATTTTGGGCCTGGTCTGTGATGTATAGGGGCTGCAGTGTTGTTTGAGAAGTGAATGAGTTGAAGGTACTGCAAGTCCCATCATTCGTGGCCCATCCTGCCCTAAACCACACCAGGTTGTGAAGTGGGCCATTGGTCCCTTGTTTGCCATGTTTGGTCCTGATCCGTCATTGCTGTGGGCCGCAGTGGCTGACTGCCTGAGGCCTTTTGCTTTCCCTCTGAGTCACCTTAGAAGTGTATTGGGTGAAGGTACTGAACATTTCATTTCCAATAGAAAAAACTGTCAACTGGCTAACTTCAACTCCAGCCATTTATGCCTGCCTCAGGCCCTTTCCTTTCCTCTCTGTGCTGTGTTGGAATGTTGGGAGGCTGGCCAGTCATAGTCATTTATGCAAATAATCCCGGAGTGGCAGCCAATCGAAACGCTGCCACATATTCCTCCCACCGCTCGGTCGCAAACACTGACTTTTGTTATATACATAGATAGATAGATGATAGATAGATAGATAGATGATAGATAGATAGATATTCTTAGCTGAGACTGAATATTATTGTATTCAATGGATGCGAAGTCTGAATAGACAAACACAGACTTGTGCTATAAATGACTTACAGTACATCCACTCTGTCCACTATATCCACTATATCTTCAAGTCCCCTGTTGACATAGCACCCTCACATTTTTTATAGGGGTTTCTCAGGCAAGGAATATTTAAATATGGTTTGTCCTTACTTTCCTCTTAAAAATAACCTGCAGCATTTAGTGTTTCCTTGGCTGCTCCGCTACTATCACCAGGGCTGACCTTGCTTAGATTGTAAGATCAGATGAGATCTGATGCTTTCGGAGTATTTACATCCCATTGTAGACTATATCTAGATTACTGATATAAACCAGATGTTCTTTAGATTGTGCCCGTAATTTTAAAAAATCAATGGTAATTACATCATAACTGTGTTTAGAGTTAGGTTGTGAGGCATATTGGTTTTCCACTCAGCTTTGGTGGTTACACCACAGGATGAAAGGTTGTTACCAACTAATTCCAATTTCCCTCAGAATGGCTGCATCTAGCTCAATAAATTGCGAGTGATGGTGACTTGACATTAATGCGATTTTGCTTTTCTTAAAAACAGAAAGACATTCTCATAAGCTCTAAGTGTTATGCCTTAGCCGCAAAAGGTAAATAATAATATATGTAGATTTTCTTTTTCAACGGCCTCATTTCCTCCTCATAAATGCTTTCAAGTTACTGTGTGGAAAATAAAGTGGGATGGTTGGGGAATGTTCACATGCACTGTAACATTTTCCTTCGTTTTTTTCTAATGAAAGAAACATCCCATCGTCAATCATTCCACTATTTGTCACCAAAAAAGACAGAGGATTGGGGGTGGATCAAACAGGGCTGAGAACATTTCTGGAGTGGTTTTTTTTTTTCTGGCAAGTGCATCACAAACACACTCCTTGTAACAGACTCCTGATTTGGCTGCTGCTTTAGTCACATGGATCATGAGCTCTCAAACCATCACCACCGGTTTGCAGAAAGAAAGCTCTCTGTGGCATTTTACCACAACTCTCTGCATGGAATGTTTCAAAGAGGTCATAGACATCTTCAGTGACCTTCCAATGCTTTCCTATCCTACTTTAGTCTTCTAATCTAGTGTTTTTCAACCTACATTTACATAATCCTGGGGCACACCACCAACTTCCCACACAGAACTCCCATAACCAAGAGAAAATACTATAAGAGTTTCGTGGGTATTGAGTTTGGAAGTTGTAGTTCACCTACACCCAGAGAGCACTGTGGACTCAAACAATGTTATGTTATGTTGTTCTTTGTTTTCTATCCAGAATCACAATGTTGGAAGGAGGCTCACCACTTTAAGGTCCCTAAAACAGGCATGGGAAAACTTCGGCCCTCTGGGTGCTTTGGACTTCAACTCCCACCATTCCTAACAGCCTGAGGCCCTTTCCTGCTTAAGTGGCTGAGGGGGGGACATGAAAAGGGTCCGAGGCTGCTAGGAATGGTGGGAGTTGGAGTCCAAAACACCTGGAAAGTCCAAGTTTGCCCATGCCAGTTTTCGACAAAGACCTCTTCCTCCTCCTTCCTCTTTGCGCCCTTTCTTCCCCCTCCTGCCAAACACTTTTTCTTCTCCACTCGGGCTCCCTTCTTCAGGAGGGGAGGGGAGAAGGGAGGAAGACGTGACCCATGCGGGCGCTACTGCGCAGACTCACCCCATGTCTTCCTCCCTCCCCCCTCCCCTCCTGAACACGCTCACACTGCCCCCTCGGATCAAAATGGCGGCAGTGTGAGCAAAGCGAGGCAAAGCGAGCAGAGCGAGGCTGGAAGAAGGGAGCCTGAGTGGAGAAGAAAAAGTGTTCGGCAGGAGGGGAAAGAAAGGGTATTGGAGGTTCCAATTTCCCATGGCACACCTGATGATCGCTCACGGCACACTAGTGTGCCACGGCACACTGGTTGGGAAACACTGTTCTAATCATTCCCTGCAAAGCTGCAATAGACACACAGGATCACTGTAACACCACCAACTATTTTACCATGTTAACTTTGGAGCTTCAAGGAGGATATGTCAATAGACAATGCCAATTTTTCAGAGGAATATGCATCTTTTCAATCAAAAACTACATGTTCTAGGTATTTTTTTTAAGCCATATAGACTCTTTGTAGAGTTGGAGGGGGCCTCAAGATCTCTATTTCAACATTATATTGCTGCAGGAATCACATCTAAAGGGTCTCTGCCAGATCCTGTGTTTAAAATATGCACATGAAAAAGAATCCACGTGATTGTAAATAATGCATACCTTACCATGTTCAGTTATTAGGATTTTTCTCCATGAACTCATGGAAGAAGAGGTTGAGCCTCAAGCTAAGGGGAGATCGGGAAGAGGGGGTAGATATTGCTATGCAAGCAATGTTTATGGCTCTTGGCTCCTGGCTCAGCAGAAGGGAGACAAGAATAATTGCAGATGACTAACTTCCTTGTGGGTGATCAAAGATAAGAATGGAAGAGCCTAGAGTTGCTAAATATTTGTTGATCTTGTTGACCATTGAGTCTGTCTGTGTTTTCCCATAATGCATATTCAGAACTTGCATTATCTGGAATTGTTAGTTCCACTAAATGCCTTTCCACAGGGCTCTTCACACTGCATTACCAAATAGGGGGAAAGGGTTAAAGGACACCACCTCATATTAGAAAGCTGTCAGCATCCTTCCAACACTATATTGTCATGGCAAAATCCTGGAATTGATAGTTTAGGCAGGGACATTTAGAGGGTCTTTGTGTGGGGGTCCTTAGAGAACGGCTACAGATTGATCAAGAACTTTTCTGAAATGTTTGGCCATTTTAATACTATTTGTAAACTATTTATTTATTTATTTATTCGGGTTTCTATGCCGCCGACTCCCAAAGGCTCGCGGCGGCTTACAAGAGCCGAAGGCACAATAAAATACAGAAAGTTAAGAACAATGAAAAACAAGCAACACAGTAAAACAACAAACACAGTTGAGGTAGTGGCAAAATCTCACAAAACCTCTTGTTTCTTGTAACTCTCAAAAAACTCTGAGAGGTGAATTACTAGAATACTTATTATTTCTCTTTCCGTCTCTGATAAATTGTAGTAGAAAACTTTCAGACAGCTTCTCAAAGGAAAACAACTAATATGGTTTCTATGAAATCTATTCTAAGCCAAGGCCGTATCCAGGATTTTGATTCAGGAGGGGCTGAGTTTGATTCGGGGGGGGGGGGGGGGGGGCTGAGTCTGAGTGAGAGAGGGTCTACCCTAGCAAACCTTTTGTATCATTATCCCAATACCCCCATGCATAGGGGATATATTGAGCATGGTGATCAGTTTAAATAATGTACCAGTAAGGCATTCTCATGCACCATCCTGAGAATTTGGGGGGGGGCTGAAGCTACTTGCCTGATCCAAAGCACAGCACATGATTTCAGTTTCTACATTTCAAGTGTGCTATTAAATAATTATTAATGTTCAGCACTTTTCCATTTTAGTTTTAGCCCAGCACATTTCACAGATAACAGTAATAAATCTTAATAATTAAACAAGGACAGGAAAAAGCTTGTTTTCTGCTGCCGGATATTTAAATATGGAGCAACAGGTTCAAACCACAGGAAAAGAGATTCCATCTAAACATTTGGAAGCACTTCCTGGTTGTAAAAGCTATTCAACAACGGAATATGCTGCTGCTCCAGAGTGTGATGGAGTCTCCTTCCCTGAGTTTTTTTTTTTAAAGAAGCTGTTTGCCATCTATTGTGCTTTGATAATATATTCCTGCATAGCAGAATGGTGTTAGATTCGATAACACTAGTGGTCTCTTCCAGCTCAGTGATTCTATCAGGCCATGATTCCATGAATTAAATTATCTGATTTACCAATCATAATCCAGACTGCTATTGGCAACACAAATTACCAATTCAAATTATTTATTTATTTATTTATTTACTATGCTTCTATACCGCCTCTCTCAGCCCGAAGGCAACTCGAGGAGGTGAACAAGCGGCAGCAAGTGCCCACATATAAACACATCATAATATGATAAAAACATTATTATTATTTCCACCATTTCTACCCCGCTTCTTCTCAACCCCCGAGGGGGGACTCAGAGTGGCCTAACAACGGCAACAATTCGATGCCACACAGTATACATATAATAAAACCAAAAGCAGTTAAAGTTAAAATACAATTAAACTACAGATAGCATTAAAATACATTAAAATACAATTACCATTAAAATACATCATACACATTCACATCAGTTAAAAACAGTATTCCGTCCATAATAAAACATTAGGTCTTATCCACCGGTTTGCCATTTCAATCCAATCTAAAGTGCCGTATCGTGCTGATCACGTGACTCCACTCTTGCGCGAGCTGCACTGGCTTCCAATTGAATTCCGGGTCGTCTTCAAGGTGTTAGTTTTAACTTTCAAGGCCTTATATGGTTTGGGGCCAGTGTACTTGAGGGAGCGGCTTACCCCTTATGTGCCCAGGAGATCACTGCGCTCAGAGGGGCTCAACTTATTGGATGTGCCCAGTGTTAGGGTCTGTAGACTGGACACCACCCGTCGGAGGGCGTTCACTGTAGTGGCACCAATTCTGTGGAACAGCCTTCCTGAAGAGACACGGGCCACTCGAGCCCTTCTGCCGTTCCGCAGGGCAGTAAAAACGTGGTTGTTCAGAAAGGCATTCGGCCCATAGCTGACTGCTGTCTACCGCACCCGTTATCCTGCTGCTAGCCTGCCACTGAACTGCGGCCTGGTCTGCAATTTGTTTAGTCGGGGGATTGGAATTGTTTTAATGTATTTTAATGTATTTTAATGTATTTTAATGTTTTTATGTTTATTTCGCTATTCTTGTGAACCGCTCTGGGCTCCAGAGAGAGCGGTATACCAAATCGAACCTAATAAATAAATAAAAATAAATATTGTGCAAACGCTTTGTCCCATAACCAGAATTTCACTTTTTTTCTGAATGCCAGGAGGGATGGAGCTGATCGTATATCATTAGGGAGTGAGTTCCACAGATGGGGAGCCACCACCGAGAAGGCCCTATTCCTCGTTCCCACCAACCGCATTTGAGAAGTAGGTGGGAGCGAGAGCAGGGCCTCCCCGGATGATCTTAAGTTACGAGGTGGGACGTAGCGGCTGATGCGTTCGGACAAGTAAGCTGGGCTGGAACCGTATAGAGCTTTAAAGGTCAAAACCAGCACTTTGAATTGAGCTCAGAATTGGATAGGCAGCCAGTGGAGCTGACACAGCAGGGGGGTGGTATGCTCCCTTTATGTAGCTCCCGTTAATAATCTGGCTGCCGCCCGTTGGACTAATTGCAGTTTCCAGACTGTATTCAAAGGCAGCCCCACGTAGAGTGCCTTGCAGCAATCTATTCTATACCCTCTACCCCTTCTATGGAAAGATCCAACATGTATTTCTTTAAAGGCTCTGAGTAACTGGTTTTGCATAATAAGTCTGATACAATGAATAATGAGAGTTAGCTTGGTTTTGCCTTTCTGCTGCTGGAAAAACATGGTGAAATCAACTGTTACCTGCATATTGATACTTTCCGCAGAGTTCTAATTAAAACACCAGCTTCAGGATTATAAGATGTTTGATGAAACATATTTCCTGAACAGGATGACACCTTGGATTTAATTTACTTTATATTTAAAGTGTCTCTGTAGGATTTATTTTGTTTGCAAAAGCAATGCATATCAAGCAAACAGGACATTCAAGTGCCACCTCGGAGTTGGTTGAGGTAGGCAGGATTTCCCTGGTTCCCTGGGTACAGCAGGTCAGGGTTTTGCCCTCCCTTCTGCTCGAGATCCCCGTGTACAACTGGTGGGCCACTGTGATACAGAATGCTGGACTAGAGACCATTCTAGTTGTTCATGTAAACAGACACAGTTTTTCAGAAACACATTTTCCCTATGGGAAAGGCCTTCCAATTTATCTACATTCCTTACTTCCGCTCCTCACCACAAGATTGCTCTCATTTTGCATCCAACTGCAGCTACAAACCCTATGTTCTTCCTCTCAAGTAAAACCTAGGTCGGATTAGACGTTGAGAGGGATGCATTTTCCCTGCAAAATGCAATAAATTCAACCCTCCCTCCAATTTTGGCATTTAAAAAAAAATTAAAAAATTACAAATCAAAACGCATAAATGCAAAATATGGATCTGAGGAAAAGCACATGTTGTGACTGGCAGTTTGCACCACTTGAAGAAGCATCTTTTTTCAATTTGCATTGTCACCTCCGAATTTCCAATTTTGTGTCACTTCCCAGATTTTGCACAAAAACATGTTTTTGTTAATTTGCTTTTTAACGTAGAAAGATCCTAAAATGTGAATGGTCTTCAAAAATTGTGCAGTATTTAAGAAATTTCTCACAACGGGAATAAATTACCGAATCACTTATTGATTGCTGTCTCTAAAAAGGAAAGAATAAAATGTTATTGCTGATGACTTCCTAGTTAGTTGTGTTTTCAAAGCAGTTAAAACTGAATGTGTTTCTACTTGGTTCTTTAACAAATATATTGAACTGATAAGTGGAGTTGGTTCTGATTTTCTTTCTTCAGATGCTTCATAGCAGAAACATATTTAGCTGGTTGTTAAGGAGGTATCCATTTCTTTATGTCTTTTTATGTTTCTTTATGAGCATGGAAACCCACATTTGTTGTTGTAATGTTGTGTGTATTTGGGTCACGACTGGCTTATGACAACTGCAAAAGACCCTATCACAGACTTTTCTGGGGGTGAGAGCATGTGACTCACCAAAGGCTATACAGTGAGTTTCCATCACCGAGGGGGAAGTAAACTCTGGTCTCCAGACAGCACTAAATCGTAGGTTTTCAATAGGAGCAAAACATCCCGGGACTTCAGAAGAGGTCTGCCTCCATTGCCCAGACATGATGCTTTGTTGCGAGATTTAGAGGCTCCCAAGATGACTGCTGCAGGATTTCCACTGGAAACCTTCAAGATGTGGATATGCAGATATGCAGACATGTGGAAAATCACTGCAGCAAATCACTGCTAAGTTCAATTCTTTGTCGTGGCCAGAAAAACTGTTCCCTCCAGACATTTCATGAAGTATATGCCACACAAAGTTTACGAGGTAGGACAACTTCTGCCCAAGTAAGCACTGCGCAATTAAACAGGAACACACACTTTCAAGCCGTTGTGAGCTGCTCCGAGCCCTCGGGGAGTGGCGGCATACAAATTTGAATAATAAATAAAATAATCTATGTATATAATAAAAGTCAGTGTTTGCGGGCGGTGGGTGGGTGGTGAGTTAATAAATAAAAGCCAGACACAAAACTTTGTCATTACTGACACTTTTTAGAGCCTAGCTGCCTGGCCATCTGTCCAGACAGATTTGGTTGTGTACTTGTAGTATCAAACACCATGGTGCTGTTCCTGGGTTATACATGGCTGTTCCTGATTTCTCTACATGTGAAAAGATGTACAACATTGATTAGGGAGGCATAACTTTGTCCTGGCCAGAGAAAATGTGCCCTCCACACCTTTAATGAATTTTCTGGCACACAAACAAAGTTTTTGGCTTGTACTCAAGTGTCACCTTCTTTTTAGGAACCGACAAATCAGGGACAAACATCTAAAACCCTTGATTTCCAATTGCAGGGATATACAGACATGCAAAGATCCACATATTCGGTGCAAAAACTGCAATATTCCCCTACCTGGAAATCTCACGATTTTTGCCTTTTGAAGTGATAGTTTACGCGTTTACAGGGAATGGCATCTGGCCACCCTCTTGTTTGCTGTGGAAGTTCCTGGGATAAAGTACTGTCTGGACTGGCCTTAAGACATGAGAGCTATTAGAAACCTGGTAATAGTTATGGTATTACTCTATCTGAGTTTCTTGTGGTTAGCCTTACCTAATCTAACAATTCAGATATACCAGATTATGACAAATTCCAAAATATGACAATAATACTTACACCAATAGGTACAATACCTGTCTTCTGGGCTTGTGCTTGTAGGCCTTTGGCTGTTTCAGGGCCCATCCAGAAAGGCCCAAAACAAGGGACCTGTCTTGGTTTTTACCGGAGGTGTCCAAATTACACCTCTAGTGGAAGTGAATTAGTATGAAATAAATCAAGGTATCTCTGTTTTTTTTCCCCGTATGAATTAAATATTTCATTATATCTGAGTCTTCCTGAAAGGCCTGGGTCTAATGAGGCATTGGACCTGTGGGTATAATAAGAAATTCAATGTGCAGATTTGACAAATGTGAATTTAATATGATGTGTGGGAATGAATGGAAGGATGTGTGGCTGGAGTTAATAATGTTGGAAGCACCCGTATAATATTAAGGCCTGCAATTACTAACTATCTTCTTGTTGGACTGTAATTAAAAGTTTCTAATGAGAATTGATAAGAACTGTGACAATAGTTCTTTCAAGTTAAGGAAATATTTGCAACATTCCTTAAGTTAAGAAGGAAGTCAACACAAGCCTTGTGTTTGTCAACACCAATTAAGAAGAGTCAACATCTGGCCAGGAAACTGAGATGGATCCAGGAGGGAAGATATCTATCATTAATTTACAACTTTAGAACTACATCGGCAGAATATTCCTATTAAAGACTCATTCTAATAATGCTCAAAGCGTGACAGACAGAGATGTTGTTCACCCGCTATGTTCTGCTCCATGGGAAGGAGAGATATCGTGTACCTATGGAGAGTGGCAAATATGCAAGGAAGCAGTCTGGTCATTTTGGGGCTTCTTTCTCAAGGGAAGAGGAAGAAGTGTGCTTTTGGAGTCTTAGATTTTGTACAGGGAGACAGGTTTTGCTGTGTGGAAATCAGAGATCTGGTCCTTTAGTACTGTGCTTAGGGAAAGGATGCATTTTGGTGTTTTGAAGTTATGGTGTTATGGAAGTTCTGGAACTATACATTGGAAAGGCTGCAGGAAAAGCAGGGTCTGACCTAACAGGTGCTTCTCCAAGGAGGGAGAAAATATGGTAATATTGGAATGCCTGAGGATGAATGCATGTACATGGGGTGTGAATGTTGAGTGAAAATGTAATTCCCCTTTGTTTGTTTGTTAACCAATGCAATTTTGAATCCAATGTAGTTGCATAGAATCTATATGTCTGTATGTCTAATGTCATTCTTTGTCCAAATTGTTTTCTGTAATCTGAAATACCCTCTCACACTGGAAATTGCAATAAAAAGAACTTGTTCTTTCAAGTTATTGAAAGTCATCCATGACATAATTGGTGTCAGAAGTGGGATATTCTTTTTCCAATGTGGGAAAGTTATTCATAACATGGGGACTGACTTCTGGGACACACCATGCATTTCCTTGTGTCAGTCTCTACAGCCATCCCCTCAACTACTAATTTAGAACTTGCTTTAAATAGTTCATAGCAGCCACGAAGCCTCTCCTTGTGTCCTCCTGGTGTAAGAAAAGGACACATGAGGAGATGGGGAAGGGGTGAGAAGGGATTCTCATCCTCACCCTTCACATCTCCTCAGGAGTCATTTTCTCATACCAGGAGGACACAAGGAGAGGCTTCATGGCTGGCAGTGACCTTTTAAAGTAAGTTTAAGAGAGTAAAGTGGGGGCTTTGTGGTGGCTTCATGCTATCCTGATTTCAATTGCGATAGCATGTAGCCACGCTGGAAGGGAATCCCGGGGTTGTGGAAGGAGGTGGGGACTAGAACCCATGCCAAAGCAGGTCATTTTAACTCACTTTGGCATGGGCCGGAGGTTTAGCACAGCTGCTTAAATCATCAGCAGCTAAAAGATCAATCAACCGAAAGGTTGCAAGTTCAAATCCCGGGTTGGCGTGGGCAGCCAACCGTCAGCCCTGCCCACTGTTTACCTAAGCCAGGGGTGCCCACACTTTTTCAGCATGGGAGCTACTTATAAAACAACCAAGTCCCAAAGATCTACCTACACAGAAATGTAAAACGTATAACTATTTTCTAAGTTATTAAGGATTCTTTGTATGTACAGTGCTGATGTACCTTGCATAACTGAATATTTACAATAATAAATAATTTTTACAATTTTTTTGCAATTACCTGAGTTTACTTTGATGACTTGCACTGGATTGAATCAGCCAGGGATAAACTGGCAGAATGAAAGCACACAGACCTTTCAACTGCAAGGCCATTCAATGCTGATCAATGTGGCCAATGGAACACTGTTGTGTATTCCAGTTCAAAGCAGCTAGTGTGGGATTTTCTGCCTTGATATTCTGGGTTATATGGCTGTGTGGAAAGGCCCTGAGTCCACACTGCCATATAATCCAGGTTATGAAAGGGAAAACCCACATTATCTGCTTTGAACTGGATTATATAAACTACACAGCCGTATGATCCAGGTTAAGAAAGGGGAAACCCACTTTATCTGCTTTGAACTGGATTATATAAAGAACACAGCCATATAATCTGGGTTAAGAAAGGGGAAACCCACATTATTTGCTTTGAACTATTATATCTACACAGCCATATAATCTGGGTTAACAAATGGGAAACCCACATTCTTTGCTTTGAACAGGATTATATTAACTACTCAGCCATATAATCTGGGTTAAGAAAGGGGAAACCCACATTATCTTCTTTGAACTGGATTATATAAACTACACAGCCATATGATCCAGGTTAAGAAAGGGGAAACCCACTTTATCTGCTTTGAACTGGATTATATAAACTACATAGCCATATAATCTGGGTTAAGAAAGGGGAAACTCACATTATCTGCTTTGAACTGGAAGGAAGGAAAGCAAGGCAGGCAGGCAGGAACGAAGGAAAGAGGGGAGAAGGAGGGAGGGAGAAAAGAGGACGGGGGAGGAAGAAGAGAATTTGGGAAGGAGTGGGAAGGGAACTCGAACAACTCCATGGCTGGGAAAAGCCAAGGCTTTCAAGCCAAGAGCAGGACACCTGGAAACTGCTTGCTGTATAAGCCCAACCTCGGCGAGGGAGGAGAGGCAAACTGGCTGGAAGGAAGCTGAGGGAAAGTCTGGGAGTGGAGGGGGAAGTGGGGCAAGGGCACTGAGAGGAGAGCCCTGGAACGGAGGAGAAAGCAGGCAGGCCAAAGCAAGCCAGGCTTACCTACAGCCTCCATGCTGGAAGCAACCTCGTCCTCCCGAAGCCCCAGCCGCTTCCACCGCGTGCGAGGGGAGGGCACGCGCACACACGCCGCTTCCTTCCTCTAAACACGTGCGCCATTTTCCCTACACTTTTGGGGAACGAGAGGGGCGTGGCTGGCTGGCGCTCCTTCTCTGCGCCCCTCCTCCCTCTGCCCTCCTACTTCTCCCCTCACCTGCTTCCATTGCTTGCAGGCGAGGGGATTGGACTTGAGCGGCTTTGCGCTGCCCCTCATGCCAGGCAGGGAAGGGAGGCTGCGAAGCTCCTGCCTGGGCGAGGAGGCCCTGGAGCGCATCCTGGCCGCCCTCCTCACTTCCAGCCTCCCTGCTTCTCCTCCCTGCTTCCTCCCTCCTCCAGGCTATGGGATCGACCAGCTCCGCCTTCAAGATCGACTGGTCGATCGCGATCGACCTAATGGGCACCCCTGACCTAAGCAGTTCGAAAACAGCTTTAGCTGTACGTAGAGAACTTAGGTACCGTAGTGTTCGCACCATAAGATGCAGTTTTTTTCCTCCCAAAGTAGGAAGAAAAATGAGCCACGTCTTATGGAGCGAAGATGCAGGCAGGGAGGGGGGGGAGGCGCTGGAGCAGAGGGGGGGTGGCGATATGCTCACGCTATATTCGCGCCCCGACGGCTCCCGGTGGCTCCCGGCTGCGACCGCGCATGGCCAGACTCCCGCTGCCGTGTCGCCGCAGCCAGTCGGCAGCGTGGAGGAACGGGGGGCGGAAGAGGGAACTCACGGGGCAGGAGGGAGAGAAGGAGGAAGAGGCCGCAGCGCCTCCGCAGGGCTCCCTCCCTCCGGCGAGGCCTTCCTCCTCTTCCTCCTCGCCAGAGCCGCGCCGGAGTGATGTCACGAAGATGCGCCTCTGTTTTGGGCCCTTCCGGGCGCTGCTGCTGCTACTGCTGCGTCTCCGGAAGGGCCTGAAACCAGAGGCGCATCTTCGTGACGTCACTCCGGCGCGCCTCTGCCGAGGAGGAAGAGGAGGAAGGCCTCGCCGGCCGCGCGCTGTAAGGACGGCCGGAAGAGAGGCTGGAGGGAGGGAGGGAAGGAGGAATAGTTCCCTCCCTCCCTCCGGAACTCGTCCTCCTTCCCTCCCTCCCTCTTCGTGACATCACTCCGGCGCGCCTCTGCCGAGGAGGAAGGCCTCGCCGGAGGGAGGGAGCCCTGTGGAGGCGCTGCGGCCTCTTCCTCCTTCTCTCCCTCCTGCCCCGTGAGTTCCCTCTTCCGCCCCCGTTCCTCCACGCTGCCGACTGGCTGCGGCGACATGGCAGCGGAGTCTGGCCATCGCGGCGCAGCCGGGCCGCCCGGGAGCCGCCGGGGGGGCGAATATAGCGTGAGTATATCGCCGCCCCCCCCTCTGCTCCAGCGCCTCCCCCCCTCCATATTAGTGTCCCATATAGTAGACAGCCCCCATTTTTCCCCAATTTTCCATCTCTAAAATCTAGGTGCGTCTTATCAGCAGGTGCGCCTTATGGTGCGAAAAATACGGTACTTCTAAAAATGCAGGGGAGGTGTTTTACAATGGCATAAAGAAAAAGAAAATCAGAAAATGCTGTAATGAGGATGTCCTGACAGCTCTTCATCATAGAGGATGGAGAGACAGCACCCCCTGTGGCACGACACAAAAACCTCCTTCTGTTCTGTCTGTGTACTGTGTACGTCTCTACAAACAGCATTGAATGTTTGCCGTGTTTGTGTACTTGTGATCCGCCCTGAGTCCCTTTCGGGGTGAGAAGGGCGGAATATAAAGTGTTTATTATTATGGGTTTTAGTCATATGGAAGCACCATCAAAGACTCTGATGTGGCAGTGGCAGGTGGGAATGGCCTGCAATTGGTGTGATCAGTCTTGTATTTTGGTAATTCCAAATGTCAGCATACAGATTTAAACATAGATATAGAGAAGTACAGTCAGCTCTCAAAAACTTGCCAACTTGCCAACTCGCTAACTCTCCAATCCCCCAACTCGTCAGCCTGCCAACCTACTTGCCATCTTGCCAATCAACTTGCCAACCTCTATGAAAAACACAAATAAAAAACCCTTTTTCCTGATAGAAAACCTCTATAGAAAGCACTAGGTACTCTGGCACAGCTCTATCGTTGACTTCTGGCAGAAATTGACCATAGAGTCACAGTGGAGGTTGGACTAGACGGTCCATGTGGTTTCTTCCAATGCTGTTATTTTATGATTTTATGGAGGACCTAAGATTAATCAAATACATTTATTTATTTATTTTCCACATTTGCACCCCACCCTTCTCACCCTTGGGGGGACTCAGGGTGGCCTTACAAGAGGCAACAATTTGATGCTAACCCATATCAATCCAAAAATAAACAAATACATTAAAATCTAAACAATTAAAAGATCAATTATTAAAACAACAATTCAAATCATGCACATTCAAATCATAGTCCCAGGCCTGTCTATATGTCAATTACATTAATTCGTTATAATTCTTGCACTGCTACAATTGCTCCTCGAATGCTTGGTCCCACAAACATGCCTTTAGCTTTTTCCTGAAGGTCAGGAGAGAGGGGGCTGACCTGATTTCCTTGGGGAGGGAGTTCCACAGATGAACTCCAGATTTCATGAATAATAAAATCTGGGGGGAAAAACTTTCAAGTGAGGAGGAGTGACTAGTTCTTTTTAGGCTTATTCAGGCATTTTTCATCTATATCCAATGGGGAGCCTACACAATTAGAGAAGTTTCCCTGCTGCAAATGTTTGTCCTCGACCCATACAAGGCAACAAGGGGGGAGATGGGGAGGCTGCTCCACCTCACTCTCCCACCTCTTGAGGCAATTATGACCCCCCACCCAAAAAAATGCCTGAGTAGATCTGAATCGGATGAAGAATCATGAAAATTTGTTAAAATGTAGACAGCAATGTTTTCAAAGCTGTTTGTAGCCTCAGGCACTTTCATTTTTATTGGCCCTTTAAGAACACGATGTGCAGAGTAGCACACCACTTATTGACACACAACTTTGACTAAAGCCCATTTTTATTTAACATGTTTTAAGAAGTGAAATTCCAGATGGCATTTCTTTTCCACTCGCCTGGGTGGAAGGTTTCCACAGCCATACAAATCTAAGAATGTGTCTTGTGGTGCTGAAACCCAACTTCCATGTGTTGTTTCCACAGTGGCTAAACAAAAGCTTCTGGAAGGTTTTCCTAAAGGTGTTAAGATGGCACTATCCTCTTTTGCTTGTCTCCATCATCTGGTATTCAGAGATATGCTAGAAATATTGGGCACAAAGAGCAAACTACTTGATTACGTAAAACACACATACACAACTCTAGGGCAGACCTCAACCCACACGTGCAATGTGAACCAGGACTGGATACATGTCATCAAAAGGACTGGATACATGTCATCATGGCCGGATTATCCATAAGGCCACCCTAGGCCATGGCCTAGGGCGGCAGCCATGGGGAGGCATCAGGTCCGGACACCCCAAAATTAAAAAAAAAGTTCAATCTTTGGGTGCAGAAGCGGCCAAAGATCACCCTTGTTTTCTCAGGCGGGCCGGCATGGTGGCTTTAGTAGGGAGGGAGGAGCCGTGGGGAGCCACCATGCCGGCCTGAGAAGGGCGATTTCGGCCGCTTCTGAGGCCGGCGTGATGGCTTTAGGAGGGAGGGAGGAGCCGTGGAGAGCCTCCCTGCAGCTCCTCCCTCCCTCCTAAAGCCACCATGCCGGCCTCAGAAGGGCGATTTTGGCCCCTTCTGAGGCCGGCATGATGGCTTTAGAAGGGAGGGAGGGAGGGAGGGAGGAGCCGTGGGGAGCCACCATGCCGGCTTGAGAAGGGCGATTTTGGCCGCTTCTGAGGCCGGCGTGATGGCTTTAGGAGGAGGGAGGAGCCGTGGAGAGCCTCCTGCAGCTCCTCCCTCCTCCTAAAGCCGCCATACCGCCCTCAGAAGGGCGATTTCGGCCGCTTCTGAGGCTGGCATGGTGGCTTTAGGAGGGAGGGAGGGAGGAGACGTGGGGAGCCTCCCCGCGGCTCCTCCCTCCCTCCTAAAGCCACCATGCCGGCCTGAGAAGGGTGATTTCGGCTGCTTCTGAGGCTGGCATGGTGGCTTTAGGAGGGAGGGAGGAGATGTGGGGAGCCTCCCCGCGGCTCCTCCCTCCCTCCTAAAGCCACCACGCCGGCCTGAGAAGGGTGATTTCGGCTGCTTCTGAGGCTGGCATGGTGGCTTTAGAAGGGAGGGAGGAGATGTGGGGAGCCTCCCCGCGGCTCCTCCCTCCCTCCTAAAGCCACCACGCCGGCCTGAGAAGTGGCCGAAGCTCACCCTTTTTTTCTCAGGCTGGCGCAAGGAGGAAGGGGCGGAGCCGCGAGGGAAGCCCCGCCCTTGGGGCCACTGCCGCGCATGCGTGGCATTGGCTCCGGGGATGGGGCTTTCCTTCCTCCTCCTCCTCGCGCCGGCGAGGAGGAAGAGGCGGAGCCGGGGGTGGAGCTGGGGTGGGGGCGGAGCCTTTGGCCTAGGGCGCCAAAAAGGCATAATCCGGGCCTGCATGTTATCCCTGTATTTCAGCAGGATTTCATCAAGACATTAGTCATAAAATATTTCTTTCTAGTCTTGTTTTTAACTTTCTTATTCAAGCTCATAAACCCCTTACGTTATGTCCAGTACGGCTGAAATATTCTGCAACTGGTTTTGTGGGTTTTGTCCATTAATTCTCTTGTATAGTGACATTTCTGTTTTTACAATGTAGAGTGTAGAGGGCATTGGTGGCAAAGAATGGCATATATCATCTTGGGAAAAGATAACACAACTGTACCTATGTTGTGGACAATATCATTGACCCTTGTGATATTGCTCCCATAGCAGCTGCTAGTTTAAGTCAATTGTTAAAGGGGAAACCTCTTTTCTAATATAATGTGCATATTGTGTCATTGTTATGTGCCTACAAATTGACTTGGGCTTGTGGTAACTCTCTTCTAGGGTTTTCCTGACAAGATCCATGTAAAGGAGCTTTACATAGGATGAGAGAGTGATGGTGTGAAGACCTTGCTGCAGATAGCTAGCGATCTTCTCTTTATTATCTTTCTATTTATCTTTGCTGCCACCAGTTTATTGTGGAGGAAGGCTATTTTAAAACTGCTGCCACCATCCAGGGATTTCCGGGAGGCAAGTGTAAATGAACAAAGAGTAACAATATTTATTTAGAGACCTTGTGAGAGGTCTCAGGCACAATAGCATAAGGGTTTCCATATTGGTTTGGAGCTTGTTGGTCCTATAAATTATACAATGCTTAAACAGACTTCTCTGAACGTACACCCCAGATAATACTTTGCTAAGGTATTATCTGTTCTTCCCTTTACTGATTCTCCTTCACCTAACTGACTCTCCTCAATTTCAGAGTCCTAACACCAGCTTCCTAGCTGCTATTCCGTCTCCCTGCTGGAGACCAACCGCTCTCTCTGACTCCTCGCCAGAGTTCCACTCCCTCACTAACTCACTCAGAGTCCCACTCCCAACTGTCATTTTTGAATTTCCAACCGACACTCTTCTCTGAGCTTGGTGTAAGCTCCGCCCACTGGCTTCTAACCAATCAGCAGGCTTCTCTGCCCCTCCCTCCAGGCTGTTTCCAAGCTCAGCCTTCTCTGGGAAATAGCTAAGATAAAATGACAGTTCTTTTGAAACAGAACACAAAATGGGCTAAAAACAGACAGTTCGTCACAGATAGGCTAAGTAGAGATCTTCCAAAGTACAACACTCAAGCCACTACAGGATGCTGGCTACCCATGTGTCCAAGTCACTGGACTTTATATGCATTTTGATTTAGTATACATCATTCCAAACCAAAGTGTTGGATAGATTTAAAGTCTAGTTCCAAGTACTTTAGATCAGTGTTTCTCAACCAGTGTGCCGTGGCACACTAGTGTGCCGTGAGCGATCATCAGGTGTGCCGCGAGAAAAGCTCTCTGCCCCCCTTCCTTCCCCCTCTTCCTGCCGAACTACTGCTGCTTGGGGGAGGAGGAAGGGCCGGGTGGCGGCGAAGAAAAAGAAGAAGGGGCCGAGGCACCGCCTCCTTCGGCCGTTTCCCCAGCCAGCCTCCAATCCGCCATGAGTCCCACCATGACTCTCGCCCCTCGCTCGCTGAAGCCACGCAGAGGAGGAGCCCCGACCACTGAAGCCCGTCCACCACTCATGCTCCTCCTCTGTGGGAGAGCTGAAGCCGGGGGAGGGGGCAGGGCATGGCGCCCTCCCCCACCCCCCGGCTTCAGCGCTCACACAGCTTTGCCAGCCTTGAGGGGCAGTGCCATGCCAGCAGTGGCAGAGCCAGCACAATGCTGGCTTGGCACTGTCCCCTCAAGGCTGGAGCAGCTGCTGGGAGTGCTGAAGCCGGGGGAGGGGGTGGGGCATGGCACGGCCTGGCTCCTCCCCCGGCTTTGGCACTCCCAGCGGCTGCTCCCAGCAGGCCACCATCCCCCAGCCGTTCTTTACTATGTTAGAGTGTCATTTCGTGTCATTTTGGTTGGTGCCCCCGGATTTTTTTAATGTTAAAAGTGTGCCGCAGCTCAAAAAAGGTTGGGAAACACTGCTTTAGATGACAGCCTTGTGTTGCACTGTTTATTCATTAGCCTGTACCATTTTAAAGAAAGGCAGCAAATATGCTGTGATGGTTTCTAAAACAATAACTAAATCAAACCTTTTCTCCCCCAAGAAGGGTGTGAGCAAATAGATCCTAACCAAATAATTTGTTTAGCATGTATTTCTAACATTTTTAAAATAAGGGTTTATTGATTTAGCCATGGTGGTACATGCTCTGGTTACATCCCGTATAGACTACTGCAACGCTCTCTACGTGGGGTTGCCTCTGAAGACTGCTCGGAAGCTGCAATTAGTACAACGCTCGGCAGCCAGATTACTAACAGAAGCAGGGTACAGGGAGCATACAACCCCCTTGCTGCTCCAGCTCCATTGGCTGCCAATTAGCTTCCGAGCACAATTCAAAGTGCTGGTTTTAACCTACAAAACCCTATATGGTCCCAGTCCAGTTTACCTGTCCAAACTTATTCTCCCTACAAACCACCCTGCCAGGAAGGGCGGTATATAAAATTGAATAAATAAATAAATAAATAAATAAATAAATAAGAGTGTTAAGATCGTCTAGAGAGGCCCTGCTCTCGGTCACGCCTCCTTCGCCGGCGTGGCTGGTGGGGACGAGGGACAGGGCCTTTTCTGTGGTGGCCCCCCAGTTGTGGAATTCCCTCCCAAGTGAATTTAGATCTGCCCCCTCCCTCCTGACTTTTAGGAAGCTGGTGAAAACATGGCTGTGCAATGAGGCCTTCGCACAATGAGGGCGGAGATCACTGATTGACTAAAGTCGCTGACCACCGGACATGGACTGTATACAAGGTCTGAGCTGGACATGATTTTACTGTGGCAAATAGTTTGAGTCCCTCTATTGAGGTGAGAAGATCGGGGTACAAAAGTTTTAAATAAATAAAATTAAATAAATAAACAAGAGCTATTTATTTACCAGTGTCACAGCGCATGACTTTCCTCACCTATGAATATTGAATTTATATGTATTGTTTTGTTTACTATTACAGAAATCTTCCAGGAATGAAAGAAATTGCTGTGGATAGTTGGCACAAATATGCTACTGATCCCTGGCATATTGGAAGTGGACTGGGGGGGGACTGAAAAACACCAGTTTGCTTAATATACTGAAACTATATGAGTATGTGAAGAAACCCTTAGTTAAATTGGATACATTCTTAAAGTCCCAATTGTTTTCAAAAGATATAATCATTCCACATATAATACACCTGCATATTAAAGTATTGCAACATTGCTGCTATTTGTTGCTTTGTTCCAAAAAAAACAAACAACCAAAGCAAGTTTTGTGACTTTGAGATTTTTATTATGTAAATGTTATTTCATTATGACATTACAGCCCAAAACTAAAGCAACATTTTGGAGGAATATCAGCTCCATATGAGAACACCAAAGAAGTGGAAAACATTTGGCTCTTTCATTACAGATCTTCAACTGTTAAATCTAGGCACATAATTTTGGAGGACTTGCAGGTTAATTAGAGACCAAGTTGTAATTGGTATACCAGATTCAGTCTTTAAAAGAGAGAAAAAAGAAAAAAAATATTGCTTGATTCCTTGATCTAAACTTGGAAAATGCAATCAGATGATCTTGTCATGCAGCAGAGTGAAACCATGCCAAAATTCGGTTTTGGCTGGGGAAAAAAGTGAAGCAACAATCGGCTGGATCAGATCATACCTGACATTTAAAAAAATGTATAGCAGGGATGGAATATTGCAGTTATGTAAAAAGGAGACTAAATTTGCAAAATTTTTTTTAAAAAACATGGTTTATTTTTTGTGGAAACAGAGATTTGAGTTATGCTTGGTAAACAAAATCAGACATATGATTTATTTATTTATTTATTTATTTTGTTCGATTTCTTGGCTGCCACTTCCAAGTGGCTCGGGGCGGCTCACAATTCAAACAACAACAAAGCAGATAATACAGTAAAACATTAAAAGCATTAAAACATTACACATTAGGACATTAATAACAGTACTTAACTTGAGATTACCAAGCTAGGTCAACTTGATTAGGTCAATTTGATATTAATCCCCAGCATACAGGAAATTAATAGATTAATACAGATACGAATTAACAATCCTGTTCTCAGCAGTGGACTTGGACAAAGCTGACTGCTACTTGTCAATTGAAAGATTTTAAAATTTGTTTGGAAAGAAATTAAACATGTGCTCAACTTTACATTAAGCCAAAGAGAGACTTTTTATTTAAAAAAACACCTCTTAATTATGATTTACAGGATTATGGTATTGATAACCTTATTTCTTTTCCCT
Organism: Anolis apletophallus; assembly: GCA_030556195.1. Lineage (NCBI taxonomy): Eukaryota > Metazoa > Chordata > Lepidosauria > Squamata > Anolidae > Anolis > Anolis apletophallus. The sequence continues at coordinate 190,288,180 of JARBWK010000002.1, read as the reverse complement.
GGTTAGAGGTGAAATTGTGGTTTTAAAGGGAAATTGACATTGATTGGCAGAATGAATAGGAAATGGCTTGTTTGTATCAAAAATTGATGGGGCATTATGTGCTCTGCATGGTAATGACCTTTCAGAGAAGACTTGGATCTTTGTCACAGTTGTTATCGAGCAATTTCGAATGGCAGTGGATAGTGAAATCCAAGTCGCTGTGGGTTTTGCCTGATGAGAAAAGAACAAACATAAAATCTCAAGGCTCGGATTTGGACTCTGAATCGGAGGAGGAGGGACTAACGGTAGACGAAGAAAAAGAAGACCAAAGTCAATAAAAAGCACCAAGAGACAAGAAGGTATGGAGGTAAACTGCTTCTCTGTGAACATCAACGGGATGAACATCCCGGAGAAGAGAAAGCAGGTCTTTCACTATCTAATTAAACAAAATGCAGCAATATATGCTTTACAGGAAACTCATATGAAAACATCTAGAGTGGAGTTACTAGAAAAAAAGAAACTGGGTATCTTATTCACCTCATCTGTAGAAAAAAAGCAAAGAGGGGTTGCCCTCTATGTAAACTCAAGGCTGGACCCGAAATTTCAATTTAAGGATGATGAGGGTAGAATGATTGCGGTATTGGGTAAATTGAGAGAGAAAAAAATTCTGATTGTTTGTGTATATGCACCTAACAACGCCAAAGCAGGCTTTTTCGAAAAATTGAATGACAAGCTAATTATGGTGGAATGGGACGAATGTATAGTTTGCGGGGATTTTAATGGGGTGTGCAATCCCAAAGATGATAAAAAATTGACCAGAACAAAGGGCCAAGAAAACAAGAGCAGGCTACCAAATAATTTTTTCAGGATGCTAAGTCAGAACTCCTTGGTTGATATATGGAGACAACAGCACGAAAGGGAGAAAGATTTTACCTTTTACTCAGCCAGTAGGACCAATTGGTCTCGAATTGACATGATTTTAGTTTCCAAGAGATTAGTTCCATCTACAAAAATCCATGATTTACCCAAGGATTCATTCAGACCACGCCCCGGTGGGGTTGTCGTTTAAGATAGGACGGAGCGCATATAAATGGCGACTCGATGAAAACCTGCTTAGGGCAGAAGCTGATATACAAAAAAGTAAAAAAGTCCTGGAAGAATACTTCCAAATAAATACACGGCCGGAAACGAGCATAAAAACCCTATGGGAGGCCAGTAAGGCGGTGATTAGAGGTAATTTCATAGCCCTAGCGAGTAATAAAAAAAAACAAAACAGACAAGAAATGGATAATTTATTAAATGAACTAGATAAAATAGAAAAAAAATTGAAATCTTACCCTAAAGATAAAGATGCGCAGGAGAAGAGGCTTATTATAAGTAATCAAATTAAAATGATTAATACTAGGGAGGTGGAAAAAAAGCTGAAATTTACTAAACAAAGGTACTTTGAAAACGCAAATAAGGCAGGGAAGTGGCTAGCCTATCAGGTTAAAAAGGAACAACATAAAAGAGCCATTATAAAGATAAAAAGAAAGGAGAGGGAAGCTACTAAGGATGAGGAGATAGTAAATGAGTTCGCCAATTTCTACCAGGAGCTGTACAAGGGAGAAATTATAGAGGAGAAAAGATACAACAATACTTGAATTTGCAACACTTACCCCAGATATCGGAGAAACAACGGGAGGAATTAAACGGGAAATAACACTGGAGGAAATTTATAAAGCGATAGATAGCCTAAAATATGGGAAAGCACCGGGCCGGATGGCCTCACTGATGTCTACTACAAGACTATGAAGTCAATTTTAGCCCCTCATTTGAAGAGGGTAATAGACGACGTGTTAAAATCAGGAGAGATTCCAGATACATGGAAAGAGGCAGATATTATAGTCATTCATAAAGAAAATAAAGATCCGGAGAAGGTGGAAAATTATAGACCTATCTCTCTCCTGAATTTAGACTATAAAATATACGCAAATATTTGGGCTGCAAGATTGAAGTTATTTCTAAATAACTGGATCTCACAAAACCAGACCGGATTCCTCCCAAGGAGATTCATGAAAAGAAATATAAGAATGGTGGTGAATCTAATAGAGTACCTAGACAAGAACATCGGGACAAAAGCAGCAATGCTGTTCCTAGACGCTGAAAAGGCGTTCGACCAAGTGAACTGGGGGATAATAGAACGACTTTTAGCAGAACTAGACATGGGATATAACTTCTCCATGGCAATAAATGCAATTTATAAAACCCAGCAAGCGACGGTGACAGTTAACGGAGTAACATCAAAAAAAATAATAATTGGTAAGGGGACAAGACAAGGCTGCCCGATCTCCCCACTGATTTTTAATTTTGTATTGGAGATTTTGTTGAAAGGTATCCAGAAGGACGAGGAAATAAAAGGCCTGAATATTAAGAAAAAGAAATATAAAATCTTCGCATTTGCGGACGATTTGGCATGCATGGTAATAAATCCAACTGAGAACTTGGACAATTGGATTAAAAAAATTGAAGCATTCGGGGAGGTATCTGGGTTCAAATTAAATAAAAAAAAATCACAAATGCTAATTAAAAATATAGATGGCAAGGAAGGTAGCGATCTAGAAAAGAAATATGGCATCCCAGTAGGAAAAAAAAATTAGGTATTTAGGAATAGAAATAACAGCCAAAAACTGCCAGCTCGTAAAAAATAATTATGAAAAATGTTGGAAGAATATTAGAGAGAAGCTCGACAGCTGGAAAAAGCTAAATATCTCCTGGATAGGCAGAATTTCATTAATTAAAATGAAGATTTTTCCTAAATTAAATTTTTTGTTTCAGACCCTTCCTATCCTAAAAAACCAATTGCTGATAAAGAAATGGCAGTCAGAGTTGGCCCAATTTGTATGGAACGGGAAAAAAGCTAGAATTAAAGCAAAATACCTTCAACCATCACCTCAACAAGGAGGATGCGGGCTCCCCGACCTAGCTAGCTATTACGAGGCAAATTGCCTGGAGAATATAAAACCATGGTTAGAGATTAAAGACAGGGAATTATTAGATCTAGAAGGCTGGGAGAACAAGAAAGGGTGGCACGCTTACTTATTTTATGATGGTTGTAGAGGAGACAAAAACTTCAAAAATCATATTATAAAAGCACCATTGCTGAAAATATGGAATAAACATAGAGAGATAGTTTGTGACAAAATTCCGCTATGGGCCTCCCCGATAGAGGCGTTTGATATCAACAGAGGGGAAAAAAGGGAGACCACCACATACAGAGATTTAATCACTAAAGAGAACAATAGTTATAGATTAAAATCCCAGGAGGAAATAAGTACCCTAAATCTCGGATGGCTCCAGTACAATCAAATAAAAGCAAGGTTTGTAAAAGACAAAGAGATCGGTTGGGAGGACACCCCCGCAGAGGGAGGTAAAATCCTCCTAAAGGCACAGGCTAAAAGAGTGAGTAAGGTGTATAAGTTGATTATGAGACAGAAGCATGAGAAGACCCCAGTGACGGACTATAAAGAAAAGTGGCATAAGAATTTAGGATACAGGATAAGCCAAGAGAAATGGGATGGAATGTGGAAAAAGAACTGGGAGTACACGTGTGCTCTATCTCTGAGAGAGAACTTATACAAGGTAGTGTATAGATGGTATATGACACCAGCTCAACTAGATAAAATATATAAGACAGGTAACGATCGCTGTTGGAAGTGTTCGGAAAGTAGGGGAACTTTGTACCACCAGTGGTGGTCTTGTGGAAGAGTGTCCAGATACTGGAAAGAAATTCATAAATTTTTGGAAGACATGACACATAAAAAAATTGAGTTTAAAACGGAACTTTTTCTTTTGAATATTATAGAGGGAAATGAGCTGAGGAGGGGTTTGGAAAGATTGATCTACTTTGTGGTGACCGCCGCCAGAATCACCCTCGCTAGATACTGGAGGGACAAGAAGATCCCGGAACTCGAGGAAGTATTATATAAGCTATTGGATATAGCAGAGATGGACAAATTGACTATGTCTCTGAGAAAATACCCAACAAGAGTTTTTGACGATACGTGGAGTCCCTTGAAAGACTACGTAAAAAGAAAGAAGAACATAGCACTGAAAGGCTATTGGATTTGAAGGATAGCAAGGTTCATTACCGACCGAGAAACATTATTAATTTGTTGCTTTTGGATGAAGTCAATCTAGCTTGTTTGTTTTCTCTGTTTGTTATAAATGTATGTGTACATTTCATTGTGACCCTCCTTCCCCCTGATGTCACCCCCTTACCCCCTTACCCCCTTCCCATATCCCCATCCCTTCCCATTGTCTGATGTGGCTAAGTGTGTCAGTATGATGTGCTTGTCTTTTTAACCAATAAAAACTTATTTAAAAAAAAAAAAAAAAAAAAAAAAGAGAAAAGAAAAAACAAACTAGGGACTAGTAAAGTATGCAAAAATATGAAAGATATATACCATATTTTTCGCACCATAAGACGCACCGGATGATAAGACGCACCTAAATTTTAAAGGAGGAAAATAGGAAAAATAATATTTTCGCTCCCCCTCTAAAATCTAGGTAAATCTTATCAGCAGGGTGCTGGCTGACACCTCCCCTGGCTCCTTTCCATTCCCTCCCAGCTTTGCTCGAGCCTAGGAAAGGTGGGAGGGAAAGGAAAGGAGGCAGAGGGGAGTGAACCAGCGTCGCGTCAGCTGTGACGCTGCGCTGGCTTAACTCCTCCCCTGGCTCCTTTCCTTTCCCTCCCCAGCTTTGCTCGAGCCTAGGAAAGGTGGGAGGGAAAGTAAAGGAGGCAGAGGGAGTGAACCAGCGTTGCGTCAGCTGTGACGCGGCGCTGGCTAACTCCTCCCTGGCTCCTTTCCTTTCCCTCCCAGCTTTGCTCGAGGGAAGAAAAGGTGGGGGAAGGAAAAGGAGGCAGAGGAGGGCGAACCAGCGTCCCTCCGCCACCGCAACGGACCAGAGAAGAGGAAAGGCAGCACAGGGTAGGTATATCGCCGCCCTCCCTCTGCTCCAGCGCCCCCCGGCCTCGTCTTCGCTCCACAAGACGCTGCTGATTTTTCCTCCCACTTTGGGAGGAAAAATCCTTATGGTGCGGTAATTCGAGTACTAGCCTGCAATACAATATAATAATGCATATATCACATGTACAATACAGTAATCCTGGTAATACTATTCACCAATACCTCGAGTCACATGTAGGAAGGGTATACTGTGGGAGCAGGTAAGTATACGGTAAGTAGCCCAGTAATCCACTTAGTCCAGAGTCAATATAGGACATCCAATGTTCAAGTTCTCATGTAGTCTGATAATGCACTGGTCCCTCGAAGACATCTATGGGGAGGGGGTGCACGACGGGGGAACAGGATCAGGAGGTGGTCCACAGGCTGTATACTCGGTGTAAGCGTTCAGGCTCCCGAGCGGAGAAACACGCAATCGCCCAAAGTTGTAATCCAAAGGCTCTCGTTGGAGGTAAGTAGTAAACCAAGATGTGAATGCTGCGGAGCCCTTGGCGTGCTTCCTTCTTCCATCTCAGGGCTACAAGCCGTTCTGCAGCATTTACATCTTGGTTTACTACTTACCTCCAATGGGAGCCTTTGGATTACAACTTTGGGCGATTGCGTGTTTCTCCGCAACGCTTACACCGAGTATACAGCCTTTGTGGACCACCTATTCAATACTGATCCTGTTCCCCCGTCGTGCACCCTCTCCCCATAGATGTCTTCGAGGGACCAGTGCATTATCAGACTACATGGGAACTTGAACATTGGATGTCCTATATTGACTCTGGACTAAGTGGATTACTGGGCTACTTACCGTATACTTACCTGCTCCCCGTCGTGCACACCCTTCCTACATGTGTCTCCGACGTATTGGTGAATAGTATTACCAGGATTATTGTATTGTACATGTCGATATATGCATTATTATATTGTATTTGCAGGCTAAGAGCCCCACTCGAATTATATATCTTTCATATTTTTGCATACTTTACTAGTCCCTAGTGTGTTTGTACTTGCTACTGCAGTACTTCTTGTGTATTCCTGATGAGAAAAAAAGCCAATATTCCAGAAAAAATCTCACCAAGTTTATTATTATAGAAACAATAATAAAACTATCAAACCAAATTAGATACCAGTTTCACAGCTCAAATGCCACACGGAATAACTGTGTTTTGCATGCCCTCCGAAAAGTTTGCAAGTTGAAGCAGAAGCCACCAAGGTATTTATTTAATTTCAACTGAAAGTGATGCCAGCCTGCTGTAATCCGCCCAAGATAGGTTGAAATACATAACACAGTAAAACATGCACTTTTATACACTTTTCACGTTGAAAAGTCCCACCATCCCCAAATGGACCTGGCTTGGCTGTGTTTGGCCAAGCCTGCATGACATCAATTGAAGTCTCCTTGTGCAGGCGGGAGTCCAGCATGCCCCTGCCAATGGGAGAGCGCCACCTGTCCAGTGGTTGCAGAGGGGCTGGCAGGTCTTAGAAAAATGGATGAAATGATGACTGTTGGTGGGATTAAATATCCGTGAAATGTGGGCACAATGACCCTGATGGGTCTCCCAAAACTTTTATTCTCCTTTTTGATTCCAGTTCCTGATTAAGCCCAATGGCCTGACCACCAGACTTCCATGTAAATTCCAACAGAAAATATTGTCCATATAAATGTCCAATGGCTGGGAATAAAGAAAAGAGGGAATGGCCTTTCCAAAGACAGTGGCATGGTGATGTCGTGACTGGAAACCCCATGCTGGGTTGGTGAATGGCATGCATTGTCTAAGCAGTGACAAAGGGGAAGGGTGGGCCATCCGGCTCCTGTTATCCCCAGGTCACCTCAAGTTGTATGGGTTCCATTGCGGTAGCTGATGGGTCCAATCAAATGTAAATGCAGCCTGGAATGATATTGACAAATCTTCCCACAACAAGGAAGTGGGAGCAAAAGGTCGTCGCAAGACTTCAGCTGGTGACTTCTCCAATAATTTCATAAAGTGATACATAGCATAAACAAGATTATACACATATACACACATGAGTGGCTGAGGATGCAGGGGTACCCAATTTTGGAGGCCTGGTACCCATAGGTTAAAGATAGACACACAGATCAGGGTCCATGGGGACCTTGGGGTGCTCCAATCCCCCATGCATCACCCATGGGGGGAAAATATAGGCAAATAGTAGGGAAAACCTAGGAAGGGAGACATAAACATGAGAGTCTCAGGGGTCTGGAGGGATCCATGGGTTCATGGGGAAACACAGGCAGGGGATCAGGGGGTCTGAGGGGCCCTTTGGTGTCCCTAGGCCCAGCCTAGGAAAGTGCTGAACAGTTGGGACCAAGGTTATAGGGATAGGTAGCAGTTGATTGGGGGAGGGGCGAAAAAGAGAGAGGGGGAATGAAGGGCAAAGGGAAAAAGGAAGCAAAATGGGGCTTGAAATGTCTTTTGAAAGACCATCTGGTGGGTGATGGTTTAGAGATATGTGTGTGTATTTTGGTAGGATGTGTTTTAGTCCAGCATCAGTAAGAATGAGTCAAAGATTATACAGAGGAGCAAGGATAGACAGAAAATATACATTTTGGGATTTGAGGAGTAAGGGCAAGATTATAAAATATTATTTACTTGGCATTTCCCCCTTTTAAGCCTTAGACTAAAGGGCCTTGGAATCCCTTTGTTTGCAGGTCATAAGAAACAATGAGCACAGTTGTTATTTCTGGCAGAGCAAGGGTCAAATACCTTTTATGACAGGGTTTCCAGTAAATTACAGTAAACTTCAATGAACTCCAGTAAATATAGCTTTATTAAATATACACACCATCTAACATGGGAAGGGTCCTTGTTGTGGTTGTTAGTCCTTTTGCAAATTGCCCAAGGCTTAACTCTTATTATATCATTCCAGCCTGGTGTCCTTGGAAAACTATAAATTCCCTTATTATATCTTTTATCAGGGAGCGGTCACCCTTGACTACACAGTTATGGAGTAATAAAAATAATGTATCATTTCCTTAAGATATACAGGACTTATTGTATGAGGAAGGCAAACTGGCCCTATCACAGTGAAGCTGAACAGAATTTGGTAGGGTCCTGCCAAGGGCAGGGACCAGCGAAGGGCAATAAAGAGGTTCTGCCCGCCTGGCGAGCAAAAATAGAATAAAATGAATATTTTCCCTTTTCCCAATAAAAGTCTCACCAAGATGAAGCAAAGGCCACCAAAGTTTATTTTCTGTTCCAGCTGGAAGATGACGATTGCAGTAATTGGCTGAAGAAGCCTGCATACCCAGATACCAGGCCCAGATTACCCATAAGGCCACCCTAGGCCATGGCCTAGGGTGGCAGCCATGGGGGCCAGCAGGTCCGGACCCCCCCAAAAAAAGTTAAAAAAATAGTTTTTTTAAAAAAAGTGTGCATGCGCGCGGCGGCGGAAGCGCCATCCATGGCCGCCCTGCCGTTGTCCCTCCCTTTGCTCTTCTCCCCTTGGCTCCAAAGGCTCTGGCTCCCTCCTAAAGGCATGGTGGCTTTACGAGGGAGGGAGGAGCCGTGGGGAGGCCCCCTTTTGGGGTGGGGTTTTCCTTCCTCCTCCTCGTGCTGGCAAGGAGGTGGGGTGGACCCGAGGGCAGGGCAGAGCCGGTGGTGGGGCAGAGCCGGGGGCGGGGGCAGAGCCTTTGGCCTAGGGCGCCAAAAGGCCATGATCCAGGCCTGCCAGATACAGAGAAATACAGATTTTATACTTTTTCTCATTTGAATTTCCCAATCCTGCCCCCCGAGCCGGCTCTGCTGTGATTGGGCAGGGAAAGCCCTGACATCAGTGGGCCAGAAGGAGTGACTGGGAGCTCACGCGCCTCAACCAATGAGAGCTCGAGCACTGCTTTGGCTGCTCAACCAATGATGATTAAGGAGGCGCAGTAGCAGTACAAACAAGGAAATAATGAGTTAAATAATAGGATTATGGTTGGCACTATTGTGTAGACGATCTGGACCGGAAGAGATCGGTTAAGCCATATGGGACTCGGTATCCACTGTTTAAAGGACCGTAGTTCCTTGCTCTCCGGGACGTTCTTTGAGTGTCCCAGCCAAGCCTGCGAGGCTTTGCGACTCAGGGAAGTGTAGGTTTATAGGCTGGAGGCAGAAAAGGACACAATGTATCATGCAGAGAGCTGAAAGTTTAGGGAAAATATACAATTTTATTAGGGAATGGTTACAAAGTGGCCAAGGGGAGATTAGGGAGGGAAAGGCATCTGCAAAATGGGGCAAATTTAGAACTGCAGAACATTCTGCTGCAGCTGGTGGTGGCTAAATCAGTTTGAAAGTGGGGATCATCATGTTCGATGACAACAGTAGTGGGTGACCATCTTCCTAAGGAGCTTCAGAGAAGATCCAAGAGTTAGAAATGCCTTTATACTCCCTTTCCCACAACACCCGTGCTTATATTTGTTCACAGATCATGTCAGATTTAAAGCAGCTTTATGTCTTCTTCCCTTGTCAGTTGTAAAGCAACTTTTCTTGGATTCTTCGAGTTTTATTTTGACTTTGTCATGGCAAGATGAACCTTTCCATCATAGAAAAAGTTTAAAGCAGAATTTTTCCCTGCAATTTGCAAAAGTATGATCTAAGGGAGGAAACCACTCTCATTCTACCAAAGCATAGAGCTGAGCATGAGTCATGTCTCAGGTGTTTAGAATATAAAGCCTGTCCGTGTAATATGATGCATCCACTCCCATCATTGCTGCCACCAGCCCATATAAGATGGTGAAAAATTCCAGATTCCTTCCTTGGGCAACCCATCTGCTAAGTTATTGCATGCTGAGTAACTTAGAAACGGCAGCCCTTTCATTCCCTTAACAAGAAACCATAACTGAACTGTCCATTGCAATTTCATCACAGTTTTATCTTTACAATCCATGCAAGTGATGTAATTCGGAAAACAGCCCATTAATCTTGCTCTGAAACTCTAGTTTCTAAGACACAATAAATCAGATGTATATGTTTTTTCACTTGCCTATACTGACGAAAAATATTTAATTCACATTAGGGTGCTGATGAGCATGGGTTTCATCATATCATTGTTTCATGATCTCGGGGTGGTGAAATCTCTGTCTAGGACCCCTTCCACACATCTGTATAAAATCCACATTGAACTGGGTTGTATAGCAGTGTGGATAATCTGCCTTGATATTCTGGGTCATATGGCTGTGTGGAAGGGCTGCGTGTTACCTGAAAAAGCTTGAGACACAAAGTAGGGGGGGGATGTGCTCCCCAGGCCTTATTCCCCTGCTGCTGTCACCATTGGGAAGAAAGGCTGTCTGTTGAGCCAGGCAGGCCAGGATTACCCATAAGGCCAACCTAGGCCATGGACTAGGGGTGCAAGCCGGGGGGGGGGTGCAGATCATGGACCAAAAAAAATGTTGAAACAAATAAAAACGCAACGCGCATGGAGATGAGGAAGGAAGGATACCAGAGGTCCTTCCTTTTTGGCGCCGCCCCTGCCCCTTCCTGAATACCAGCTCCTGCCTCTATTATTGTTGTGCAAACGGCGTATGCGCAGGGGCTCTCGACACTGGCGTCGGCGTCGACAGGAGGAACAATTAACTTCCTTGATGCTGACAGCATCCACTTGCTGGCTCCTTCAGTGCAAGTACAGGAAACTCCATTGCGCAATCTGCGCATGCCCTAACACCATGAAAGCTGGTATTCCTCCTCCAACACAAGGAGGAGACTCCTCCTTACTGGAGAGAGAAGCGCAACTGCCGGCTACGGCACATGCGCAAACCCCAGTACAGGAGATTAGCCCAATGCGACAAGCCCCGGTATCGGGGAGAAGCGTGGCATCGGTACAGCTGCTGACTACAACGTATGCGCAATCCCCGATACCGGGTAGGAGCCAAGTGCCTCAAACCCCGGCATTGGGGAGGAGGCTCCTCCCCCCATGCCTGCATCCATAGTGCCTGCTGAGAGGGACAAGCGGATGAAAGGATGTGGGGGCGTGGGGGTGCAGTAGAGGTTGGCTTAAAGGGGGTCGTAATTCCAAAGTGTGGCCTAGGGCGCAAAAAGGTGTTAATCCGGGCCTGGAGCCAGGTGCCTTCCTAATAAGAATGGCTGAACCTCCTCCCTTACATTAGCTTGGTGGCTGCTTGGATTGGCTGCCAGAACAGCAAAGGTGGCCCCTCCCACCCACAAAGCTTTACTAGGAGTGTCCGTGTGCTCCCCAAGCCTCTTCCAGCCCCCACCACCAGGAACTAAAGCTATCTGATGAGCTGGGTGCTATCCTAATGCAATACCCTTATCTTGACTATTCACATTAGGACAATTCTTCTGTGAGGTTTCAGGTCACAAATCTGGCTAGAATCTCTTTCAGAAAGACAATGAATCCAGGTCACGCACAGAAGGACCAAAACTACTTAATGGGACAGATTTTCTGTCTCAGGCATGGAGTGAGGCTGGAAGAATCCTGCTTGGCACATTAAGGACTGTTCACAACTCCATTTTCTATCAATAAATCCAGATCATCACAGATTTTGTGGGTTTGCTTTAAAATATTAAGTAGTTATGATATTAATGTTATAATTTTTTAAAAAAATCTTTCACATATTTACATATTGTTATTTATATATTTAAAATCTTGGAAATGTATCTTATTATCTTACAAATCACATATTGTTAAAAAAAATAATGAAAGATTTGCATAAAATACCTTGTGTCCCCATACGTTTCATTATTACAATTTATGTATGTATATGCCATTTTTTCTTATAAGGGCTTGCTTAACCTCTGGTTTGCTAGTAATTAAAAGTTTAAAAAGATCTGTTTTAGTGGGTACTACGACTAGTATCAGTCAGGATCCTGTTGACTCTTTGGTCATTAAGTGGAATAAAAAATCTAATCAGGGTTGTTGTCATGACCACTCCCAAACTTCTTCTCCAATCTATTAAGAATCGGACTCACTGGTATACATACACCCTCAGGGAAATGAAATGGGAAGGACAATGACTAGCGTGCAGATGGCTGAAAACTCAACTTTTATGTGACAAGACATGATATAGAGGGCATCTCTGCTCCTACAAGGTGGCAATATGTGCAGTAAAGAAGGTTTTCTTCTCTGCACGCATTGTGTCCAACTGAGCTGTTCAAAGTGGTGAGAGGTTTAACTCAGGTATCCTTCCCCCCCTGAATCCATTATTAAAACCTTCAGAAGCTCACTGTGATGCCTTAATAAAGTTTGCAGATAAAATCTCTCTCATAAGAGCTGACTTAGATGCTGTCATTGGAGCAGAAGTCGACAACAAGGTGTCCAGCAACTCTGTGAGTGGGATTACACTGGATCAATTGGTGAGAATTGTTGGTGTGGACAAGCTGCTGGAGCTAATAAGGAGCACTTGGCCCTCTTAGCTGGTCATCCAGGAAGAATACCTGGAAACTTAAGCCTCTATAAACTCTAAGAGAAGTAGATAGTGAACTATCTTGGTTTCACTGTCAGAGCTGGGAACTCTTAGCCTGGAAGAGGCTCAGAGCCCCAGTCTGCCTTGACCTGCTTTGACACTGGACATTGGGGAATCCCCAGGATGATGCAATCCTCTGGGGAAAGTGCTGGATCAGAACGGAAGTGATGTAACCTCCTCTGGACATTGGACACTGAATGGGAATATGCTGACTCAGAGGGGGATGAGGTCATATCCCTTGGACAGTGGGCAGTGCTGAGTCAGCAGGACATGATGCAACCTTCCCAGGATGTTGCAAGGGAAGGGAAGGAGGGGGTCGGGGTATATAAGGTGTGTTTGGGTGATGGGACACTGCTTTGGCTTTATAGGTGTTATACCTGCAATAAATCTGGTTGGATCGAGCCCTGCCTGAGCGTGATCTTTACGGAGAATTGAAGCATTCTCACATCCAAATAATGGATAGTTTCAAAATGGATTTTTAAAAAGGATTTTGCAACACAAGAATCAGTCTGGGATATAGTAATGAAAACCGGGAAAAAGAACAATAAAGATATTATACTGGAAACTCTTAGAATGGGACACTGAAACTGAAATAATAAAAGATAACATGATTAAATTAGCAATAGAACTTGGACATTCCATTGTGTTAAAAGATTGGGAGAAGATATGGAAAAAAGTTAAAGTATTCAACTATTATTCCTAGTCTTTGACGGATGTCATTGTTCGTCACATGGTTAAGTGTCAAGCCCAGTGTTAGCACAGTATTTTTAAAAATTCAAACCATAAAGGTTCCTTGGTATATTTTTGTCATTTAAAACAACTCATGTTTTACAAATTTAAACAGTCCCGAATTTTTAAAAACCTCTTCTAAATAAAGCATTTAATTACACAAAATTTGCTCTCTTTGGCTGAATCAGCCAAAAAGAATTTTTCCTTGTGAGTTCAAATTTAAAAATCTAAAAACAGAAATGCAGTTGATCCAATGAATCGCCCACTTTTACTAAGAGTTCTTTATTTTAAAAAGATAAATTTCACCATCGAGCTCACCAAACTCCTGAAGTAGTTTGCAATTTTTAGTTGAGCTCTGGCAAATGTTCTAGCTAAGGCTTTATTAGTTGGGAAAGTATTCAGTGATCTTCAACAGTATAGTATTATGATATAGCTTCACTTTTTGATCTTGTCAAGGTCTTTTTTTCTTAAATGAGTACTTCTCATTTTTTTCCACAGTGAAAGTGAAAAAGAGAAGAATTAAACTAAATTCCAAATATTACATAAACTCTCACAATCAAGAAGGAGCACGAGACAAACAGTTTTACAAAAATAATTCTTCAAAATATGGCTAAACCAAATGTATTATTTCATATGTTTGGTGCAACACATGAGGTCGAACCTCTGAGAACCCCCTGCATTTGAACTGATCTAACCTGCAGCAAGGAGTTCCGCAGTTCCTGAACTACCCGTTGGGCCAGCCTTGCATGGAATGGGCCCCAACAGGAGCTTCATCCAGGGACCGTTTCTTCCTTTGCTTTCTTCCCCTTGCCCTAACATTGTAACCAATCCCCCAATAAAGTATCTTTAAATTGTATCTTTTACCTCTCCCTAGCGATACATTGTGTCTGTTCACTGACTCTTAACTTTCTCAAAGCATGAACCTTTCCTTTTCTGAGCCACAACCAGCTGCGGGCTCGCTCTTAGGACCCTCAGGGAACAGACAAACCACCTTGGCTCCAGGACTGGATGGGAGTTATAGTTTCCTTCTCCCAGATAGGCAGGTTTCGGCTCTCAGCGGTCACGGTGATCCCAGTGCAGACTCTATGGGCTCACAGAACCATCTCCCTTAAACTTATGGACACTTTTTGAACTTTACTGGACTTCTTGCCCACGCTTAGGAAGCTTTCCAAACTTTTTGGGAACTTTTTCCCCATGGACTCTTGCTACGAATTTTGGACTTTTTTGATGAACTCTGGTGGGTGGGTAGTAGGCCTGGTTAGGTTTGTCAGAATACTCCTAAAATTGGAATGAATTCGAAATAAATTCAGTTTTGAAGCGTTTTTGAAGCGATGTAAGTCAATTTGCCATTTTGAAGCCACCACCGCCATTTTCGGAAAGGAATCAGCAGGTTTCCCTTCCCTGGCCTTCCCTTCCGTGTGCTCCTCACCCCGCTGCAGGAGTTTTTCCAAAAACTTTGTTCTGGTGGTGGCTTTAACTGCCTATCTTCCTGCCTATCTTTCCCAGTGGAAAACAACCCCTTCTTTCCTACCCTGCTGCCCTCTTAGTGTAAACCCCTTGGCCCTTGGCGCACGCCGGGACCAGAGAGAGAAGCAACACCCAGAGGCTCTCCATCTTCAAGGCGAGAGCTTCATCGCCTGTGGAGGAGGCGGAGGAGGACGGAACAGCCAATCCACGAGGAATAAATCAATGTTATGGATGTAGTTGCCGCAAGGAGGGGGTCAAGGAAGTTACACCCTGGTGTTACACCCAGTTTGGAGGGGGATCTCCTTCCTCTGCGTTAGGTCTCACACTGGTTTGTTTTCTTCCTGGAGGGGCACCTGCCAAGCGCCAAAGAAGGTGCAGGGAAGGAGATCCCCCTCCAAACTGGATAACTGGTTAATGGAGGCTATGTGGAGTATGGGCCACAGATTGCTGAAGCAACACTGTCATACTAATGGAGATAGTGAACACTCTAAAACCAGTATATTTCCATTCCCTACTCTGACACAGTTGTGACAAGAACAGCAGGCTGGTGTGATAAAGTCCTAAAAACAAGCATACTCGAGCAGCATTGCCACCAAAATGCCATGTATGGGGTGGAGCATGTGCCAATAATCTGTGTGTGGTGGGGTGGCATGCTTTCAATTTGCAGTGTGGCATGCTGGAATAAAAAGAAAGGATATAGAAAGTTTCACAGCAAAAGAAAATGTCTACGTAATCCCATCCAAGCTGCACATTCTGTAAAAAGGATATTATTCTTTGGGGCAAACATGTAAAAAAAACATCCTTTTGAAATTTAATAAACTCCAGGTTACCAATTATAAAATGAAAGAGAATAATCAAGACTCTGTCTGTATTTACAAGAGAGGGCATGTGGGTAGAAAAAGTACTTTTAAACCAAAAGGAATTACTCAGTTGTTTCTTTGAATTGCTAGTTTCAGTCAGGTATTAGATGCCAGTTGTTATGTCTTGAACGAAATCTTAGACAAGTAGTCAAACATCTCACATCAGTGACAGAACTCATGAAAGTCTAGCAGGATGGAAAATCGCCTAAAATAAAAAGCAAAAGAGGAAAAGAAATATATTCTTCCTGGATCTATAGCCAGGAAAGCCCACGGTTCATTGGGAGTGGTATTCTCCCCCTTCCTTTTGAATCAACACAGCATGGATGCCTCAAGCAAGGCTGTAACTGAAATATAAACACAGAATGCTATCTCAGAGAACTGACTCAGCACTGGAATATTACAGAATCTCCACCCAGATCATTGGCCTCACCTGCACAGACCAAGAGGTCTACTAAGGTCACAATCTAGAACTCAGACACTCTGATCAGTGATGAGAGCAGGAAGACCAGAAATGTCATTGCATAGACAATGCAAAAACACATGGGCATTCTACATAGACCATGGACTTCATCAGATGAACATGAGGGAAATGGAGAAAAGCAGGGGAAAGCTTTGGGAAGAGTGGGCAAACCGTCTTACCCCATTCTCTTCCATCAAGGTTTGTCTTTGGGGATGGCCTGTCATCCTATGAACTTTCCCAGTCTTCTTCCCACATTCCCTCACTTCTCCCTGCTTTCTGAAATCAGAGTCTGAAAATAGATTCCCCCGGACAGTCACTGGACATGGAGGTGCAACATGGGATAGCCTCTGTAGGACTACATGGTTCCTGGATTAAATTCCAATCTACATTTAGCAGATACTGTGGCCACTGACCTAACTTCTAGCCAGTTCCTGGAGTGTTTGTGTAGGTGCTGCACAGCAAATCCAGTTCATTTTAATCCACGTGCAAACCTGAATTATAGGAAGAAGAAGATGATGAAGAGGAGGAGGAGGAGTCCCTAGTTATATATGCCCAGCCCCTAGGTCACCAGAAAGTACTCTGTTTTGCTCTTCATCCCTTTCCCCAGCCCTATGGTATGCTATTTGCACTATCCCTTGCCCAGCCCTTTTATAGCTTGATCATGCCCAACTTATTTCTAAGATGGTCATTGTTTTCGTTGGACCTGGTATGATGGAGCTCCAATGCAGTTCTGTTTTATTCTGTTATATTTGGTCTGTTTTATCTTGGTGGTTTTATTTTATGATGCTCCTTTTTAATGTGTTTTGTTTTATGGATTGTTTTTGCTTTTATGTCTTGTGGACATTTTGTCCCATTTGTAAGCTGCCCTGGGCCCCTTCAGGGAGGTGGTGGTGGGGTATATGTTGCACCTCAGAACCCAGACAGCCCCCAGATCACACACACACAGGCAGATGCAATAAATGTTCTTTTATTTAGAATAGAGGATAAGAATAGTCCAACGAGGTAAAAATAAAGCAATCCAATTAGAGTTCAATTTAGTCCTGGAGTTCTAGTCCAAGTGGATCAAATCCCAAAGAAAACAAAGTTCCAAAGCAAGCCAACTGCTCTAGCGGTCAGACGTGGCACTTGAGTCCGGCTGCAACTGCGGTCGCTAGAATAAAATCCAAACCACCCCAGTGGTTAGCATAAACTTGGAGACTGGAACGAAGAGACGTGATCAAGCTGAACGTGGCTTCAGATCTGACAAGAGCTCTCCCAGCCTGGATTGATATAGGAATCTAACTCTTGTGCATCCAACGCACCCCCTTTCTCCAATCTCTCCTAGAAGCCGAGATACTGTCCCTCCTGTTGAATTCCAGCTCGTTAGTGGGGCCAACTGCATCGCTATCAGGATGAGAACCAGGAAACTCCCTTTCTCCCATCTCACCATCTGGAAAGGGAGTAGCCACTCTTTCTTGAGACCCAAGGCCGCTTGGCCTTTCATATTCATCTGAATCTATTTCTATGGAATCTTCACTAAACTCAACTGCGGTCCCATATCCCTCCAGCTATGTGTTATCCTATTGCAGGCTCTCTTTTGTAGAGTCATATGCATCAGGCCACCCATCATCCTCTATCTCCCCCGGGTCAGCTGATGCCTGGCCCAGAGCCCCCAGGGTCTGCCCAAGTCCACCAGGCTGGAACCCTACAGTATAAAAATAAAGTAGTAGTAGTAGTTGTTGTTGTTGTTTTGATTTATAACCCATGTTCTCTCCCCAAGGGGACTCAGGGCTGTTTACAAAAATAATAAAATGGCAAACATTCAATGCCAAAAACCAAACAGACAATCAAAGCAAAAACATAAAATAAACTCAATATAACTTATAAACAATCAAAAACAAAGGTTAAACTAAATAAACATAATAGACACAAAAAGTCAAACCAATTAATAAACAATACATTATAAGCACAATATAATATAACATAGCATATCAGCAAGCTGAAGTAAATATCTGTTGTAAGGGTGAGAGTGTGTATCAGATACGTTAATCCTCCTCCTCTCCATAAACTAGAGTACACAAATGGTGATTTAGAAGCTTTTTAAAAGAGGGGAGAGAGGGGGCCATTTTTACTTCTTTTGGTAGGGAGCTCCAGAGGCAGGGAGGCAGCTGTGGAGAAGGCCTCCTCTCTCGTTCCCACCAACCACGCTTGAGACGGGGATGGGATCGAGAGCAGGACCTTCTCTGCAGACCGAAACGCTTGTGCTGGCTTATACAGTTTTTCAGTTAGTCTGAGCCTGAAACATTTAGGTAATGACCAGCACTTTGCATTTAGCCCAGAAACAGACTGGTAGCCACCATAACATGGGAGTTGTCTGCTCCCTGTACAGCGCTCCGGTTAGTAATCAGGTTGTCGATCTCTGAACCAGTTGGAGCTTCCAAACTATCTTCAAAGGTAGCCCCACTGAGAGAGTGTTGCGGTAGTCCAAATGGGATGTTATCAAGTTGTGGACCCCCATGGCCAGATCTGGCATCTCAAGGGAAGGGCGCAGTTGGCGCACAATTTTTAGCTGTGCAAAGGCACTCCTGGCCACCATCGACTGCACCCTTAATGTGACTTACTTCCCCTAGATGCAAACTACTCTAGGCATAGATAAATTGACAGCTGCCCCAACTTCATCCACAGTCAAAGTTGATGGAACAACATGTGATGACATAGAAGAGGCTGAAATGTCTCAGAAATGGACTGCATGATCATTTCACATGAGGAAGGACAGACCTATTGCCTATACTGATACATGAATCTAGACATTTTAGTCAAAAAATCAACCATGCTTCAACTAAGATCTCAGAAAATCTGTTTTTGTTTTTGAACTGAAATCAGGAGGAAAGAGAAGAACAACTGATTTTTTTTCATTATCTACATTTACCATAAAGACATGCCACTCATATGAGATTAATTGGTCTATCTCGTATTAGGAGAAAACAGGGTCACCTCATCGAGTTGACTTTAAAATATATCCAAATTTTCCCATTCGTGAAGTGGCTGGAGTGAATTTAATCCTCATGAAAAGAAGAGGGGAAGCCTTCTCCTTTCCTTGCTTTCTAAATAGTTTAAAGCTATTTTTAGCTGAACTTCTAACTTTTTGCAGCACTCTGTATTTTCCAGTGGAGACAGTCTCTTGGGAATGTGCTAGTGTCAAGCAGTGGTGAGCTTTCTTCACAGCTTCCCATCAGAAATATGGTATCATGTGTCACCTTACTATCAAGGCCTTCTTATCAAAGCACTCTATGAAATACAGTTTGTTGAGAGCTGCAGATAGGCCTTTTTAAAAGAAAAAGGGAAAGGGAGGAAAGAAGTACAATTACCTGGTAAAATTAAATGCAACCTCATTGAGCATAATATATCCCCTACTTCCAACAGACCAGATATGTAGCCAGTATTTTAGGGAGGAGAGTCAAAAGCCAAAATTAATTAGTTTGACAAGGAATGGTCTAACAAAAGTTGAGGAAATTGCTTTTCTTTGGAGCAAGAGAAAGGTCAAATAAGCATTCCAAGAAGAAAGGACCAGGTGTTTGAAGATAGAGATCGCAAGGCTATTCAGGTTCTACTTCGCCTTATGTAACAGAGAAACTGTGTTCAGTGAGACAGAAAGAATTGAAATGATAAAAGGGAAGAACTGTTGCACAGGATAAATCAAAAGATGGTACTCAACAACCACATGAATTCAGATCTCGAAGCCCAATGACTTACATCTATAGTAATAAGGGAACTTGTGGTAGCACTGGGAATGTGGCGCAGCTGGCTAAGTGTCAGCTGCATAAGATCTCTCTGACCAGTAGGTCATGAGTTCGAGGCCTGCCTGGGTCGAGGTGGGTGCTCGACCTTAAGTGTAGTCTGCTGTCGACCTTTGCAGCCCAAAACACAGTTGCATTTATCAAGTAGGCGATAAAGATACCACATTAAAGTGAGGAGGCAAATTTTGACTGATTTATGAGGCCATTAAAGAACTCCAGGAATCGCTAAGGAATGCGGAAGAAACAACAAAGGGACGCTAGAAAAATGCTGAAAGATGAGGAGTGCATCAACTCCCTCTGGTGGCCAGAAGTTTGCCTCTGTTTGTCTATATATGTTGTCTATATATGTTGAACTGCAACTTGGAAACAACATCACCCAAGGAGACTTTCTGCTGTGCTTTCTGCAACCAAACTTGCCTATCTCAGATTGGCCTTTTTAGTCATCAACGCGCTTGTAAAAATCATGGGATGAGTCCTTCCTAAGAATCTTCGTTCGTGAAGTAATGCCGAGATATGTTGAACTGCAGGGGTTGTCTGCAAGTATGTGTACTGTAATCCGCTCTGAGTCCCCTTCGGGGTGAGAAGAGCGGAATATAAATAAAGTAAGTAAATAAATAAATACATTTAATTGCAAAGATTATGTCCACAAATATTAGAAACTATTGGAAAACAGTTGGAGTGCCATGAGATTCGAGGCAGGGAGACAAATGTCCTCGTTGCCAAAAAGGGGAAGGAGTCATGGAAAACAATCCAAGTAAGTACAAACTGGGCAGTTTAATACTTCTAGAACAATTTGTAAAGTCTTTGAGAAAATAAATAGTGTTGTTGAAGTATAAAAGAAAAAATGTTGCTGTATATTCATTCAGTCATTTCCAACTCTTTGTGGCCTCATGGACCAGCCCACACCTGAGCTCCCTGTCAGCTGTAGCCACCTCCAGCTCCTTCGAGCTCAAGCCAGTCGCATGCATATTGCTTAATCAGAGTCAGATGTATTCCATCCACAATTTAACCATCTTGCCCTTGGTTGGCTCCTCTTCTTTCCTTCCATTTTCCCCAGCATCATTATCTTCTCCAGGCTTTTCTGTCTTCTCATTACGTGGCCAAAGTACTTCATATTTGCCTCTAATATCCTTCCCTCCAGTGAGCAGTTTGGCATTTATCCTGGACTGTGGTCCAAGGCACTCTCAGAATTTTCCTCCGGCACCACAGTTCAAAAGCGTCTATCTTCCTTCACTCAACCTTCCTTATGGTCCAGCTCTTGCATCCATAGGTTACTTCCAGTAATATCATTGCTTTAACTAGGAAAAATAATGTATTGCAAAGAGCCAGCGTGGATTTCTCAAAAACTAATCATGCCAAAGTAGTGTAATCCTTTTCTGTTTTTATATACTGTTACAAGTTTGGTAGATCAAAGGAATACTGCGGCTGTAGTGTATCTTGATTTCAGCAAGATTTCTGTTCATACTTCAAGGTATTCTTATTGGCAAATTGGCAAAACATGAATATGGAGGCACATCAATGATATTTCCCCTTCATCTCTAAAACACAAAATTATGTTGTTTCTTCATTTTCCACACCTCCACTACAGAACTATCAAAAATCATTTATTTTCCTAGGAAGCATGTAGGGTGTCTCGGCAATGCCAGAACATTTAATTGAGGGGAGTGTATGAAAATAAAGAGGACTCTGTTTTACCAAATAAGTGGGAAAGAATGCTTTACAGAGGCTGAAAGGTCTTTAGAACAGGCACTCAGGTCACTGGAGGAACTAACAAGCATATGTTTATTGAACGTTAAGCACACATCTACATCACTCTCAAGAGGGAGAGTGTTCCTTGCATGAGATTTCAATTACTGAAGCTACAGTAGTATTGAATGCATGACATCATAACTCTCCTCTTTTTCCATCAAGGAAAGGGCATGCTAAGGTTGCGGACGTCCAAATTAAATGCTTTACCAAGTTCATAAATCATATAAAAGCAAAAGAATGGTACAGGCTTTGTGTTTCCCCCTCACAGAATCACCATCTGTATATATAATAAAAAAGAATGTTTGTATGTATGTGTGTGTGTGTGTGTGTGTGTGTATGTATGTATGTGGCAGCGTTCTGATTGGCTCCCGGCCTCTACATTCTGACAACATGATTGGTTGCCAGTGAGGGAGCATTTGCATAACGCCTCTATTGGCCAGCCAACACGAACATTCCGACCCTCTAAACTGGCAGAGGGGGATAAGGCAAAGGCCTGAGGCAGTCGCCAACACAAACATTCCAACTCTCTAAAGTGGCAGAGGGGGTAAGGAAAAG
Organism: Anolis apletophallus; assembly: GCA_030556195.1. NCBI lineage: Eukaryota > Metazoa > Chordata > Lepidosauria > Squamata > Anolidae > Anolis > Anolis apletophallus. The sequence continues at coordinate 190,266,188 of JARBWK010000002.1, read as the reverse complement.
GCCTGAGGCAGTCAGGCATGGTGGGAGTTTCAGACCAAAACACTTTGCGACCCCTTTGCGACCCCAAACAATGAGAGAACAAGACCAAACTTGGCACACAGAACCCTCAAGACCCACTCTACATCCTGGTGCAGTTTGAGGGAGGATGGACCATGGATGACGGGACTTGCAGTACTTTAACTCACTTGCTTAGAGCACTGTGGCCCACACCATAGAAGGATCAGGACCACACTTGGCACACAGATGCCCACTGGCCCACTTTACAACCTGGTGCAGTGTAGGGCAGGATGGGCCACAAATGATGGGATTAGCAGTACCTTCACCCGATTCATTTCCCACAGAACATTGAAGCCCCTACAAATCACAGATCAGGCCCAAATTTGGCACACAGAGTAACCATGACCCACTCTACATCCTGCTGCAGTTTTGAGTGGGATGGACCACGGATGATAGGACTTGAAGTACCTTCACTCACTTTCTGAGACCACTGCGACCCTCATCCAATTATCAAAAAAGAACAAACTAGGCACACAGAGCCTCCATGACCCACTTTACATCCTGGTGCAGCTTGGAGGAGGGCAGACCATGCATGATGGGACTTGAAGTACCTTCACTCACTTCCCAAAACTGCTGCAAACCTAATCCAATGACTGATCAAGACCAAACCTGACACACAGAGCCCTCATGACCCACTCTACATCCTGGTTCCGTTTGAAGGAGGATGGACCATAGATGATGGGACTTGAAGTACCTTCACTAACTTCCTAAGACCACTGCAAGCCACGTAAACATCTCATAAGGACTACCCTTGGCACACAATGCCTTTCTCAAATAACCCGGGCAGGGCCGGGTCCCCAAGCTAGCTTATGATAAAACAAAGTAGAGGGCCAGAGCTAACAGAATATATGTCTATATCCCACACAGGCTTTGCTCTTCTGTCTCTCTGGAAAGAGGCAATCACTACAGCCATAAGATGTTTGTAGATCAAAATTAATTGCTCTCATCAATATTAAAAACCCAAAGAGATTCCTTTCAGAAGAAGTAAGCATAGTCTACCTTCTTATTTAATTTACTCTGAAATTGCTTAATAAAGCAAAGAGCCTTTCCTGAGCTGCTTTATTCCTCCTTCAGCATTCCTCACTATTAGCTATGTATATATGGCCATTCAAATTGTCTTTTAACTTATGGCGAGCCCATGAATGTCAAAGAGTATCTAAGGGCACTTCCAGGCAGCATCAAATCCGTGTTTTAAAAATGGGTTTAAAAAATCCTGGGACCTAGCCGCAGGTCTACATGTAGACCCATCAGTCCTTGGATATGGTCCCCACCCCAGCCATTCTCACAGTCAAGATGGAGGATATCCATCTGAAGTTTTTTTATTATTAAAATTCACTCCATCATGCACTGGACCACATATGCGCACATGCAAATAACCTAATATAAACTAGCTGACTTGGCCACGCGTTGCTGTGGGATTTTTTTTAACTTGGGGACTGTGTGTGTAGTTATGCATATGTGTATATGTGTGTACTTATGTATATGTGTGTTTGTATATGTATGTACGTGTATATGTGTTGATGTGTGTAAGTACAGGTGTTTTTATGTATGTGTGTAGGTGTATATTTGTATATTTCTGTGCATGTATATATGTGTGTATGTGTTTCTGCGTTCCTTTCTTCTTCCCTCTTTCCTTCCTTCCTTCACTCCATCCTTCTATCCTTTCCTTCCTTTTCCCTCCCGTCCTTCCTGCTATCCTTTCTTTTTCCTTCCTTTCTTCTCCCCTCCCCTCTTTCCTTCCTTCCTTCACTCCATCCTTCTAGCCTTTCCTCCCCCTTTCCTTCCTTCCTTCCTCCATCCCTATCCTTCCTGCTATCCTTCCTTTTCCTTCCTTTCTTCCCCCTCCTTCCTTCCATCCATTCTTCCTTCTATCCTTCCTTTCCTTTCTTCTCCCCTCCTTCCTTCCTTCCTTCCCTTCTTTCCTTTCCCTCCTTCCTGCCATTCCTCCCCTTTCTGTATCTGTCCTTGCTCCCCTTGTCTCAGTCCCTTCATTCCTTTCCCTACCTTTCCCTACCACCACCAACATTCCGACTCTCTAAATTGCCAGGGGGTTCTCCCAGCCTACATTCTAACTGAGGGAGTATTTGCATAATGCCTCTAATTGGTCAGCTCCACTAACATTCCAACGCTGTAAACTGCCAGAGGGAGGTGGTGTGGGGGATCAAGGGAGTTTTAGTCCATAATGTTTTTTTGGATTTGTGGCCGTTGGCTCTTTTTTGGGTGGGGTGGGGGGTGTTTTGGTAAACATACCTCGTAGGGTTTTCTGGGTATGTGGACTGTTTTTGTGTTTCTGCCTTGTGTGGTCTCTTTGTCTATAAGACAGGAACCATGACATATATATATATATATATATATATATATATATAAAAGCAGGTTCACATGTCTGTGTTTGAGTCGCCTTCGGGCTGAGAGGGAGCGGTATACAAATGTGTTAAATAAATAAATAACAGAGATAATTTTTTAAAAAAAACTTATTTTGGATCTCTTTTTCCCCCAGTTCTTAATTCAACCTCTGTTTAAGATGATAAAATATAAAATAAAGAGTTTCAGAGAGTTCAGAGAGCACAAATTGATCTCCATTTGTGCTTCTTTTGAACAGCCCTGTGTCTGCTTGACTGCCCAATCAGCTGTTTCAGGCTTTTCTTAAAGTGCATGTAGCTGAAGAAGTCTACACAGGGGGAAGGGAAAGAAAGCACTTGTTTTGCAAGACTGTAAAGTCATGCAAAGGTGCACATTTTTCAGAATTGGTTTATAAACATACCTTTTTAATACATGTTTTTAGCTCATAACCTGATCCCTCCCACACTTTGGCTAAATGTCATTTAGCTGCCGCCCCTTTTAACCTTGTTACTTCTGGGTTTTACAGCATGTGTAGAAGGGCCTTTAGGCAAGGAATACACAAATATGGTTTTGCGAGTTTCTTCCTCTGAGAAAGCAGACTATAGCATTTAAGATTTGTTGGCAGTCTCACATACAGGTACTACCCAGAGCTATTGTGCTTAGCTGCCAACATCAGACAGGATACTTATTCCCTGCTGTTAGCTGTACAGCAGGGCTGCCCAGGAAGTCAATCGTGATCGACGAGTCAATCACAGTGCCTAATTGAGTCGATTGCGGCCCCTTCTGTGCCTCTTGGCGCACGTTCCGCACCGCGCCGCGCACCTTCCTCCTGTGTGGCGCATCTTCCCCTTCGTCATGCTGCCCCTCTGAGGCGACTCCCCCTCAGTGCCGTCGCAGCATGGCCTGAGGAGGGAGAGAGAAGGAGGGCAGCAGAGAAAAGGAGGGGGCGGGCGCCTGGCCCGCGCATGTGCTTTTGGAGTACATGCGAAGACGAGCCATGAGGGAGGACAACCAGAAGGAGGCTTTGGCAGCCATTTTCTGCCAAACCCATCTGCGACTGCGAGGAGTTCATCTGCTTGGCTACACGGATCAGCATTGAATGGCTTTGCAGCTTCAAGGTCTGTGTGCTTCCATTCTGCCAGTTTGTATCTCTGAAATTATGTCAGGGTGGGAGAAGAAACTATTGTATGTTGGGTGCAGGTTTGAATATACCATTGGCCACATTGTTCAGCATTGAATGGCCTTGCAGTTGAAAGGTCTGGCTTCTTTCTGCATGTGTATATATCTGTGGAGTAATGTCCAGGGTGAGAGAAGAAACTATTGTATGTTGGGTGCAGGTTTGAATGTACCATTGGACACATTGTTCAGCATTGAATGGCCTTGCAGTTGAAAGGTCTGTGTGCTTTCATTCTGCCAGTTTATCCCTGGCTGATTCAATGCAGTGCAAGTCATCAAAATAAACTGAGGTAATTGCAAAAAATGTAAATAATTATTTATTATGTGTGTTGTGCAATATTGGCTTATTCAGTTAGGCAAGGTACATCAACATACATTGTATATACAAAGAATCCTTAATAAATTAGAAAATAGTTATACTTTTACATTTCTGTGTAGGTAGATCTTTGTGACTTCGTTGTTTTATAAGTAGCTCGCATGCTGAAAAAGTGTGGGCACCCCTGCTGTACAGACTAAAAATCCTGGGACTCACTGTCCAACAACCTCTGGGACACACCTAATATCCATCGCTTATCAAAACAGTTTCTTTTCCCTAGTTGTCCATACCTTCTTACCTCACCATCCATAGCATAAAACACTGTTTCTCAAACTGTGCTCCTCCAGATGTTTTGGACTTCAGCTCCCACAATTCCTAACAGCTGGTAAACTGGCTGAGAACTCTGGGAGCTGAACTCCAAAACACCTGGAGGAGCACAATTCGAGAAACACTGCTAGTTTTGGGAAGTCCCTGAAATTCAGAAGTAATTTCTTATGTGAGAAGCTGCTTTTTAAGAAACAGAACCCCTCCTGAATGTTGCCCTCCCACCCAAAAAAAGAACTCTGATATTGGCACCCATATTTTCCTTTGGTGCCTCACTTTCTAGCTTTGCACTGATTTAACACTTCAGCTGGCCATGTCAAGCTGCAATTTAAACATCTAAAGAAAAAGGGCAGGCAAAGCTATCAAGGCTTTTGGGGTGTGAGCAATTTTCAATAACCTACACTACAATGCCATACATTTGTGAACTGAAAGAAAAGTTCATTGGGGAAGGAATAATTCTTATGGTAGCAACGTACATCTTCATTGAGTTTGAGCCTGGCCCACATTTATTCAGGGGCCGTGTTACACGGCCCAGATGGGCCATTCCACCTCGCTGTCACTTGACTCGTGACATCCCGTGCGCCCTCCCCTTCCCTCATCACATGGCAGAAATGGTGGCAACACGTGGCAATGTGTATGATGAGAATGTGTATGATGTGTTAATGTTAATTGTTCTTATGCCTCCAGGGTCAAAAAAGAGCTTTTAAAGGATGGACGTAGCAAGATATGACCTTGAAGATAGAGTATAGAGCCTTCCCATATGCAGGGAGACCCAGGATCGCTATAATAATGAATGCTAGACTCAGAAATAGTGAACCAAAACAGGATTTATTGGATAACAACCAGTAAAAAATGCTGGTGGCCCAAAATGCTTGGTTGGTTGCAAAAGAGTCCTTTAAACAAAGGGAAAGCGTTCACTTGCCTCATCCAAAGCGAAGGTACCTTTCTTTGGATCCCAGGTATCCTGTTCCTCTCTGGTCTTTGTAGGCCCACGAAGTCCTGCAAAAACCCCAAGATCCACAGTCTCTGTTGAGGACAGGTCCCCCTATGCACTGCAGCTTGGTTGAGAGCGCAGGTAGACTCAGCAGGTGAACTAAGAATGCTATATCCCAGCAAGCTTAGGTTCCAGCCTTGCTTCTTCCATGCGTTTCTTGGAATGAGAGCGGAGGGGACGTCCGGCCCCTTAAATAAACTCCGGTAAAGGGTGGAATGGAGGGCAGGTCACAGGTAGGAGCCAGGATGCAGCCCCTCCCCTGTGGTGAGCACATGGCACGACAAAGAAGCACGTGGCCAGACAAAGGGCTACAGAACAAAGAGCCATGCAGGTGAATGGCAAACCAAATACAGATATAAACAGCCCCCTGGGGGGCGTCACAATTGTATTTTAATGTATTTTAATGCTATACGTTTTTGGTTTTATATTGTATTTTATTATGCTGGCATCGAATTGTGCCTTTTGTTAGGCTGCTCTGAGTCCCCCCTCGGGGGTTGAGAAGAGCGGGGTAGAAATGTTGGAAATAAAATAAATAAATAAATTTCCTCACCATCCTTTCTGCCATCACATGGGGGTTTAGGGTCAAAAGTGCAGGTAGCTCAGTTGGAGCTACCTTTTGGTGCTTCGCCTTCACTTTGGGAGGAAAGTGACCCCATGCATCATGTGATAGCGCACAGCACGTGCCATCAAAGCCATTCATTGAAGGTGGCAAAACGGGGCAATTTTGCCCCATGTGCAAAGGTCCTAGATCTAATACAAAAAGTCCTTCTGCGCTCCATTTTGAGTTCACTCCATCATGTTCCTTATCTTTCCCTATTCAAAACTTCAGACACATTAATACAACAGTTTTTTTTAAAAAAAACAGTCACCCTAACTTCACATTTGCTGTCCCTTAGAAATCCTTTGAAGTGAAAGCCTTGGTGATATACTTGAGCATCTTTGGATGTTTCAGAGTTGTGTTACTTGAATTCCACAGCAATTGCATTTCAAGACCCGCTCACTGAGCATCACAAAGTTCACTCCAACTCCAGAGGGATCTTCTTTATCTCTTTTTCCCATGATCACAGTTTAACTTAACCAATGCCCTCTCTTGCTGTTTAAACACTTTAAAGGCTGACACAGTTCCAAGGGGATCAGCTCCGTTTCCTTGTTTCCCTGCACAATCTACAGAATGAAAACAAATAAAAAATTAAGCCTGGAGTTCATTTAACTCTTCCATTATTGGACAAATATCTCTGAATGTGGAATGAACTAGAAGAGATGAACACGAGAACATCACAGCCGAGATGTAGGATTTTAGGGCATTATTCTTCTTCAAACTCTGTAATATCTATTGTTATGCCAAAAATTTGGGACAGGGCAGACAACAATTATGTATCATTTCATGTGTCCCATATTTTGCTAAAACTGCAACGGTAAACATGCTAAACATGCTAAAATCCAAAGCTGAATTGTCCAAACTCCCCATTCATTCTCTGTCATCTCACTTTTCCCCAGCTTTTTAAAAAATGTCCCAGTTTCTGTCTCTTCCTACATGTGCATTCTGCTCAAATGCTTAATTAAATGCGAATATTGAAAGATTGAGCCCGCTTTCAAAAGATAAACACAATATGAGTTTGAAAGTCAATATTAATTTTTATTTTATTTATTTATTTATTATTTCGATTTGTATACCGTCCTTTCCAACTGGCTCAGGACGGTTTACAGCATATTGACTTCATCATAAAATACATCACAACCAACAAAGCAACATAAAAACAGACAATAAAAACAATTTAACAATATTCAATTATAACCAGGAGTTGTTATTCATACATTGAATGCACGCCAAAACAATACTGTTTTACAAGCTTTCCGGAAAGCCGGTAGCTCATTGACTGCTCGAACTTCTGATGGCAAGCTGTTCCACAATTGAGGTGCAGCCACAGAGAAAGCTCTGTGTCTAGTTGACAACAGGTGGATGGTTTGCAGGGAGGGAATCTGCAGGAGATTGAGGTCTTCAGAACGGAGAGATCTCTGGGGAACATATGGGAGTAGACGGTCCCTCAAGTACACTGGCCCCAGACCATGCAAGGCCTTAAAGATTAAAACCAATACCTTGAAGATGATCCGGTGCTCAATTGGTAACCAGTGCAGTCGCTGCAGAGTTGGAGTGATGTGCGCCCTGGCTGGTACTCCAGCCAGGAGCCTCGCTGCTGCATTCTGCACCAGTTTAAGCTTCCGGATGACTGACAAAGGAAGGCCAATGTAAAGGGCGTTACAGTAGTCCAGCCTCGAGATGACAGTCGCTTGGATCACCGTGGCTAGTTTAAGCTGTATTGAACTAAGTCTGTGGAATGCATTGTGAGATAGGGCGCCAGCCACCTAGCCTGCTGCAGATGGAAGAAGGCGGATCTGCTGACAGTGGAGACCTGAGTCTCCATTGTTTACATTACATTAATTTTCACCTTACTGAAACAGCGCAATTTCACTGGCCCACAGTAGACTTCATTTCCAGCAGTCCATCTAGGAAAGTACATGTTGCAGAAAGGATTAGTTAACCTTTCCCCAAAATATCCCCAAGGGAATGTATGTCCACAAAACCCAGAACAAAACACCGATCTCAAAATCCCCTGACCAAAGGAGTTTTACTCCATGCTTCAGAACTGTGCATCTGTTTTCCTAAAATCATTCATAGCAAGGTCATAACCCCGTTTGAGACCCACACATATGAGTACTGAAGCAGGGAATCATATATGTACATACACAGTCCAGCACTTTTAGGAAAACCTAAACAAAATATCCTGCTTGTGTGTATGTGCCTGAGGGACTTTTCTGGCTCTCCGCCTACTAGGAGGTGAATCTATCAAGAGAAGACAATGCCAGCTATAAAAGTTAAATATTGTCAACCAAAACTTCACTCTCCCAAAGAAATCTGGAGATAAGCTGCTACCAGACACCAATAGCATACAGCTAAGATCTGTATGTTTTTCATTGAACCAATCAATAAAACCACACTTGATCAGTAATTTCATCATGAACTGTTTTACATTTTGCCTCAATGCATGTTGCCTGTTCACCACTTTTTTAGGTGGGCCTTTCCAAATGACTCCACCTCCAAACCTTCTAATGACTGGAGTTTATTTTTTGCACCATGGGGGTGCCTCCATCCACTTCTGATGTCAGGAGGATTCCCCAACCAATTAGGTCCCAAATTAAAACCAGAGAAATTTCTCACCAATCAGGGGAAATCGTGGGTAATTTGAATGGCTATCAACGAAGATAACTATGTATTGTGGGAATCAGACTCTCAGCCCGCTACTTAGTGGATAGCTGATTTTGGCTTCGAATTTAGTGGTTGTTAATGTATAAGACAGCAGCTAAGGCCTTGTCTACCATGTAGAATGATTGCAGTTTGACACCACTTTAACTGCTGTGGCTCAATACAATGGAATCGTGGGGTTTGTAATTTGGTGAGGCACCAGCACCAGCACCCTTTGGCACAGAAGGTTAAAGATGCTGTAAAACCACAACTCCCGTAGTATTAACTATGGCAGTTAAAGTGATGTCAAACTACAGTGCCAATGCACTCAAGGGAGTCATATTGTTCAAAAAGGATTTTTTTTCTCCTCTCCTTTATTTTATTTTGCAGAAAAATTAAAGAATTATAGTGCTATATTGCAACAGTAGCACATAGACTAACTCTGTACACACCTCAGGATTAAAAAGAAACTTGTGGAAAGATGAACATACAAAGTTGCCATTGGTGCCAGGAATTTCTGAAAAATAATGCACGAAAATAGAAATGCTTACATTAAAAAAGAGATCAAGACATTCAGAAAGAGATATATAATAATAAATACTTTTAAAAATTCCAGTATTTTAGGCCAATAGCCCAGTAATAATCTATAAGATTAAAATAAATTAAAATAAATGAAAGTTGTTAATATCAAATCCAGAGAGTAAAAGTAGTATAGCACTTCAATGTCGAAATGAACCAGCACCATGTTTCTTTAGGCCACGAAAATGTTATTAAACTTAGAAATGGTTGCAAGTTAAGTTAAACATGCACAATACATTCTGAACCATGTTCCAAAACATCTTGGCATATTCCACTGAGATAAGATAACAGCTAGACTATGAGAAGAATAAGATGCAAAGAACAATTGTGACATACATGCTTTGTAGATGGACTTGCTCCTTGAGTTTGCAAGAATGTCATAACCTTTGTTGCTCAATTGCTGCAACTGTGTATTCTGGTAAAAATTGTATAGAAAAATGGGATTGGTTGCTAGTTCGGAGTGGAAACCTGGGCCTTCGAACCAGAGTCCCAGGTTATTAAAAAATGCTACCAGACTTAATTCATAAATGACTTTTTTAAAAAAAAATCTTGATTGCATACCTTTTAAAAAAGCTTTCTTGTACAACGACTCAAAACCTGTTGAAATAAAAGGTTATTCATTTGCCTTTAAAAAGGACAGGAAAAAGACATTTTCCTCCATAAGGATAAAATTCCTTCGTCTTGGGAACAGCCATCAAGATGACTTATGGTGCACAATTCTCTTTGGACAGGCCTTTGAGCGTGTGTAATTCTGGCCAGCCCAATGACCCTATTGTGCCATTCTGCACTTAGTTATTACTGATTGTTAGCTTATTTGCAGGTTTTACTGCATTTTAGAATTTTTTTAATAATTCTTATATTTTTATTATGTTATATATTTGTGTACTTGAATACTGTGTATTGTGATTTAGATCTGGCACTATAGTGCACTAAGCTGCCCCAAGTCTTCTTGGGGAGATAGTGGCAGGGTACAAATATTTATTATTATAAGTTCGGAAGCTCTGCGGTTTAACCTACTGCACCACCGCGGGTGCATTATATTACGTTATTTAAATCCCACCTTTCTCTCAGTAAAGAATCCAATGTAATTCCATAGAAATTACTAAAATAAATACCGTATTTTTCGCACCATAAGGCGCACCTGATGATAAGACGCACCTAGATTTTAGAGGAGGAAATTTGGGGAAAAAATGGGGGCTGGCTACTATTTGAGACACTAATATGGAGGGCGGGAGGCACTGGAGCAGAGGGGGCGGCGATATACGGTACTCACGCTATAGCGGGGGCGGGGGTGGCTCCTGGCGGCTCCCGGCTGCACAAAGATGCCCAGACTCCCGCCGCCATGCCCAGCCAGCCGCCATGGAGGAACAGGGGTGGAAGGAGGAACATGGGCGTGGAGGAACCACGGGCGAGGAGGGGGACTCACGGGGCGGGCGGCGCCAGCGGCAGCGGACCCGAGGAGGAGGGGAGGCCACAAGGGCAGCTTCGTGACGGCACTCAGTCATGCCTCTGCCGGCAGCGGCAGCAGGAGCGGGCCTCCTCCTCGCCAGAGGCGCTGTAAGTGATGCCAGAAGTCATGCCTCTGAGGGAGGGAAGGAGGGAGGAAGGGTTCCTCCCTCCCGGGCCTCTCTTCCGGCCGTCCTTACAGCGCGGCCGGCGAGGCCTTCCCTCCCTTCCTCCTCGGCAGAGGCGCGACTGAGTGACGTCATGAAGATGCGCCTCTGGCGAGGAGGAAGTCCGCGCTGCTGCTGCCGCTGCCGCTGCGCCGCCGTGGGGCCGCCTCGTGGCCTCCCCCTCCTCCCGGGTCCGTGAGTGGCGAGCCCGCCCCGTGAGTCCCCTCTTCCGCCCCCGTTCCTCCACGCCGCCGGCTGGCTGCGGCGACACGGCGGCGGGAGTCTGGGCATGCGCGGGCGCAGCCGGGAGCCGCCGGGGGGGGGCGCGAATATAGCGTGAGTATATCGCCGCCCCCCTCTGCTCCAGCGCCTCCCCCCCTCCCTGCCTGCATCTTCGCTCCATAAGACGCAGCTGATTTTTCTTCCTACTTTGGGAGGAAAAAAACTGCGTCTTATGGTGTGAAAAATACGGTAAATGTAAACATATTCTCTTTGAATAACATTGTATGTCATCTCTACATGATATCTGATTTCCGATACATTTATTAAAGTCCATCTTAAGTACTGTTTTTTTAAAACACACACAAACACAATAGTGGGAAGATCCTATGGGGCATACACTGTAGAATTCATGCAGTTTGACACGACTTTAAGAGGAATTGAGTAACAGGGCAGGGAGGTCAAGGACACTCCCTCCACTCCAGGATTATGATTTTTTTCTTCTTCTTTGAAACAAAAAGGAGATCCTATCCAGAAAGCCTCCTCCACACTGAAGCAGGGGATGATCCTTTCTTCACCCAGACAGCTACATCCTATACTTGCAGTTTCTCAAGTCAGTCCTGACATGGAAAAAAAAATCCCACACTGTTGACACAAACAGAACATAGCATAAAATACATCAGTACAACATATTTTTGTTGGCTCATTACAATTCTGTCTGGAGTTTATACATGGAGATCCATATCTTCTTAGTGTTTGGAGGAGCTCTTCCCTGAGAGGGTCCACTGCATCCTTGTGAGAGAACTGTGCCTGGTCTGCCACTAACAGCTATGAAAGGATCTGCTTGCATGTGAAGGGCTGAGTTCTGCTGTGCTCAGTAAGCAGAGACGAGACAAAGACATTTTTACAAGAAAGAATAAGAACATAACTTTACTATACACAACATAACTTTACAGCTGTAGATAGATAGTGTTGGCCCACAAATGGGTATGGATCCAGGTATCAAGCAAGCCATTGAGAAGGTTGCAGCTCCGTGAGTATACTAGAGCAGTGTTTCCCAACCAGTGTGCTGTGGCACACTAGTGTGCCGTGAGCGATCATCAGGTGCCGTGGGAAATTGGCACTCTCCCCCCTCCTAGCAGCCCCTTCACAGGTTTCCAAGAAACAAATTGAGCCTCTCCGCTTGGAAATGTTTTGGTTTTTTTTTACTATTTTACTGGACTTTTCGAGAGTTGCCTCCCCCAGGAACAGTTTATAACAGCTTCATGACATCCATAGTTAACTGGAAGCAAGTTTCACTCAGGGTGAAATTTCACAAAGGTCTGGAGAACAAGTTCTATGAGGAGCGGCTTGAAGAGCTGGGCATGTTTAGCCTGAAGAAGAGAAGGGTGAAAGAAGACATTAAAGAAGAAAGAAGACATTGTATAAATATGTGAGAGGAAGTCATATATATGTTGTAGTAATTGAAACAGGCCCAGGTTTCACACTGAGTGTATAAATACATTTAAAACATATTAACTATACGTATTACTGTGTTAGAGTGTAATTTTGTGTCATTTTGGTTGGTGGTGTGCCCCAGGATTTTGTAAATGTAAAAAATGTGCCGTGGTTCAAAAAAGGTTGAAGAACACTGTACTACAGCATGCAAGGATCCAGTTGTGCAGGTGCCCACTACAGTGTTACAACCACCAAGGGATGTAGAAATATCCTGCCCCAAGCTAGGCAAGGCCATCACAGCACCATTGAATCCTTAAAGGAGACCCCCATATGCTACTACTGCCTGGATCCATGGCATATGCCAATCTACAAAGTTGTGACAACTGGTTAACACATCTGTGACATAACACAATATATAGATAGGGGGAGTGGGATGAAACCCAAATCAAATTGCCTGGCAGCTCTTTCAGTGCCTTGATAAATACAAGATCACATGATCTAAGTGAAAATCTCCATCCAGATCATCCATTGGTTGGACAGCCAAGTCAGCCAGGCAGCGAATTCAAATTGTAGTTTGAATCCATTGGCTGGCAGTCTGGGAAGAAGACAACTCCTTTGGCACTGACATAGTGACTACCTCACTATGCTCCCACCTTCCCATGTGATGTCACGATGCACGGACTTGACCGGCCCCTTAATCACACACACAGAGACGGACTGAAGGCTAACTACTTTATTGAATATAAAAACAGTTCAAGATATTGTCCATTAGAATAGTAAAACAATCCAAAAGGGCTTGAAGTAACAATGTCCAAAAAACCGTGGCAAATAGGCTAAAAGTTCTACAAGGCTCAAAGTTCAGCAAGGCTCCACACAACCGTGCGGATCAGGAAACAAGGCAAGGCTCCACACACCCAGGCGGCTCAGGAACAAGGCAAGGCAAGGCAAGGCAAGGCAAGGCAAGGCTTGATGACCACGGGCTGGCTTAGCCGTGGTCCCACTCCGCTTCACGCCTATTCAGGAAAGACGTGGCGGAGCACTGAGGATTCGTTCCCACGGATCCTATACTTAATCCTTCGGCCGAGGTCCCCGACGCTCTAGGCTTCTTCGTCTCCAATCGCTGCTTACGGACCTCGGCCGGTCTATGCTCTTAGACCATTCCCTTCTGCTAGACTCTATGTTCCGTCTCCTATCAAAGGTTCGACCTTGTCTCTCCGCAGCTGTGTTTCTATCTCCCTGAGAGCTCTCCTCTCTAGCCATTTCCCATGCGCTTTCTTCCATGTTTTCCCCTGGAGGCTCCTGAGAATTTCTTCCTCCCGGATGTTCATAGCTGCCAGAATCGCTATCCATCTGCACCTGGTTATCTATCTCTTCGCTAGGACCAAACAACATTTCTTCCCAGGCCAAGCTCTCTGTGGGCGAAGGGGGCCCATCAGGGGAAAGCTGCCCTTCGCCCCAGTCATCTAGCTCATCCTCTGAATCATGTTCTGGCACTGCTGGTTCTAATGCTAATGGGACCCCAGGTCCTGACCCCTGCCCTCCAGGCACAAACGAGAACTGCTGTGCTACATGTGACTACAGCTACCAAGTAAGCCAAGGATCATTCTACTGAAAGAGAAGCCAGGGAACATTACAACATAGGGACACAACACAGAGACACCTCCTCCGGCTGGTGGGAAAATGGGGAGGAGCAACTATGGACCTCATCAGATGGCCCTTTGTAAAGCGGGGACAGTGAGGGAAATCGTAGTGCAACATAGAGAACCATCTCTCTATGTTCTCTACCGTTGGGGTTTGTAACATCCCTTCCCATGATGTTTCGCCACTGCCCCCCACTGACTCTTTGGCTTCTCTGCCTTTTTTTCTATAAGTAGTCAGGTGTACTACACTGGGCTCCACTGCCACCACATTGCCCCACAGAGTCCCATCAGAAGTAGCTCTGCAGTCCATGAGCTGGGAGAGACACTTCTCCCCCATGCCCAGCAGGCAGAGCCAGGGGGGAAGAAATTCTCAGAAAAGGCCTTACTGGTACATTATTTAAACTGTTATGTTTATTCATATCATGATCTGATCACCATGCTCATTATATCCCACATTGATGGGGTTATTGGGATAACAATATGATTTGATAGACCCTCTTCCACCCAGTCTCAGTGAACCAAACTCAGTCCGAAACAAAATGCCCTGCCCACTGGTTTCCCTGTTCCTATAAGAACAGAAGCAAAAAATTTGAACAGAGGTGCCTTATGTTTTCATTATAATAAAACTAATAATAATAAAAAAATATTTCTATACTGTCCTCTCTCTCCGAGGGGACTTCATTATCCTATCACCAAGAGAAGTGTTGATACCTTTGTATCTTATTTTTTTACAGTCTAAATTTAAGTTGTGCTGACACTTCTTAGTTGAAAATACAAAGTCACTGAGACAGTCTTTTGTTTTGTTTCTGGGTTTATATTCTACGTTTACAGTGCTACAGGGGAAGAATTAGGAGAAATCAATTCTCTCAGCATTACTTCGCGAACTAAGATTCAGGAAGGACTCATCCCACGCTTTTTACAAGCGCATTGATGATTAAAAAGGTCAATCTGAGATAGGCAAGTTCGGTTGCAGAAAGCACAGCAGAAAGTCTCCTTGGGTGATGTTGTTTCCAAGTTGCGGTTCTGTCTGCGTTGTCGTTTCTCTTCGAGACCCATTCGGCGTGTCTTCTCGAAGGAGGCTGCAGCATTGTGGATAGTGCGTCTCCATGCCTCCCGATGTGAGGCCAGGGTGGACCATTGTTGGTGATCAATCTGGCCGAGCCTGAGATGTTGTTTCAGGGAGTTCTTATATCTCAGTTTGGTGGGGCCTGACTGGAACATTATTTAAACTGGACTGATTATTCATATCATGATCTGATCACCATGCTCAGTATACCCCACATTAATGGGGTTATTGGGATAACAATACAAAAGGTTTGCTAGGGTAGAGTTCACCATCAGCCCCGAACCAAAATCCTGGCTACGGCCCTGTTTCAGGAGTATCTTGGGGGGAGGTGGTGGCCTTCCATCCTAGAGACGTGCCCTGCCCAGCGCAGCTGTGTTCTCAATAGCATGGCCTCAATACTGGTTATACCTGCTTGCTCAAGGACAGCAACATTCGTCACATAGTCGGTCCAGTGTATATTTAGGATTGTGCGAAGACAGCGCTGATGAAAGCGTTCGAGAAGTCATAGGTGTTGGCGATGGGTGACCCAGAATTAGGAGAAATCAATTATAATGATGTCAAACATATAAATGTTGTGATTTGTTTAGTCTTCAGTTGAGAATATTCATTGTGGAATATTTTATTTAAAACCATCAGTACATAAGGAACGGTTTACCTTTGAGTTCATCTGGAGAGAGATAACTATTGGTTCCTCCTGCTCCTAAATTGGGGTGGGAGGATGTCTGGTACATAGAAAGAACCCAATCACAGCTTGGCTACCAACACATTGTGAAATTTGTCTGGCAACTATGCACATTAAGAATTGACAATAATTTCTTGCCCTAGTCATTTGCCCACAAGTGATGATAAGCAAGATAGAAATGCCAAATTTCAATTTTTGAAACAGGAAACAGATGTGCATTGGGTGTTAAAATTATTACAGTTTAGAAAGATTATGAAAGTAAGCTGTGAACTTTTCAGATATTCAGAAAGATGGACACTCAAAGCCACAAATTTTCAGGCAGACATTAGGGGAAAATTTAAGACACTGACTGATGCCTGTTATGCTGTTGCAGCTATTTGGATGAAAACAATTATACTATTCTTTAGCACATGCCTGGATTACTCATAAGGCCAACCTAGGCCATGGCCTAGGGGCGCAAGCCGAGGGGGGGGGTGCAGATCACGGACAAAAAAAACCTGGTCCGTGCCCCTCTTTCCCCCTTTCTCATGCCCCTCCTTGCTCCTTCTCCCGGCAAAATCTCTGCTCCATCCCCTCCATCTCTCACTCTCTGGGCTGTAGCGGGGCCCTCACATTGATCCATTAATTTGCCCGCGGGTCTCTGCCTGGCCTGACCTCCTGGCTCCCGGGGAAGTGACCCTTCCGGCTCCCCCGGCAGCAGGCTAAATTCTTGCAGCCAGAGCCGAGCAGCAGAGTCCAGGAGAGGGCGGTGGGAGGGAAGGGAGAAGGAGGAGAAGGCAACTAGGAAGAAAGAAAGAAAGTAAAGAAGGAAAGGAGGGAGGGAGAGGGGAGAGAAAGGACGTTGCTTGGGTGGACCTCTCCCAGGTCCCCAGCACAAGACCACACCAACCCAGGCTCGCTCCTGCGCTCTCGGACCAAACCGGGGCAGGCTGCTTGGCCAAAGGGAGCTGCGGGAGGGAGGGAAGGATCAAGGCCAGGGTCTGGCTCTCCTGCCTTCGGGAGCAGCCGAACAAAAGCCGCACAAACCCCAACCTGAATCCTCCCTCGCACTGCGGGAGCACACGCCAAGTGGACATCTCTCTCTCTCTCTCTCTTGCTCTCTCTCTCTCTCTCGTGCTGTGCCTTTGGAGCGAGTTTGCACTTGCTGCGCTCTCCCCAAGCCTCCCGAGGAGACCTTCAGAGCACAGCGGAGCTTTCCAGCCGGTGGGAATGGTACCTTGGAGGTGGCGGGATGGTGCCTACTCGCCTTTCTCTTCTGCTCCGGAGGCACCATGGCAAAAGCCAGCCAAGTGTGGGTCTTGAGTGGTGGGGGGGGGGCAGTAGAGGTTGGCTTAAAGGGGGCGTAATTCCAAAGTGTGGCCTAGGGCACAAAAAGGTGTTAATCCGGGCCTGCTTTAGCACCCTTTTGCCATTGCTTGTATGCTTACATAGTAAGGAAAGGATAGATTTTCCACTTTAGCATATAATGATAAGTGAACAAGAACATCAAATTCAGTTTCAGGAACTGTGAAGATAGAATCGATTTTTCATTCTAGTTTTGCATTGACTGATAAGAATGAATGTATATATGGCATATTTTAGTGTTATAACAAAAAGCTGTGTAGATGCAGGTAATGCCGTGGATGTAGTTTACTTGGATTTCAGTAAGGCCTTCGACAAGGTCCCCTATGACCTTCTGGCAAACAAACTAGTAAAATATGGACTAGACAAAACTACTGTTAGGTAGATCTGTCATTGGTTAAGCGGACGAACCCAGAGAGTGCTCACCAATGCTTTTTCATCCTGGAAAGAAGTGACGAGCGGAGTGCCACAGGGTCCCATCCTGGGCCCAGTCCTGTTCAACATCTTTATTAATGACTTAGATCAGGGGTGGCCAAGACGGTGATCGCGATCGACCGGGTGATCTTTGGGCCTCATCGGGGTGATCTTCAGACCCTCACCTGGTCAATGCGCGCTCCCGCGCATGCACGCTCCAAGCGCTGCCTTCCTCTGCCCTGCAGTAAACGACAGAGGTCCCCCGCGCGCTCCTCGCTGCCTCTCTTTCGCCCGGATCCATGGATCCGGACGAAAGAGAGGAGAGGAGCTGCAGAAGCCTCCTCCTCTGTCGCGTATGGCAGGGTGGCGACAGAGGAGAGAAGGCCCCACGCGCTCCTCGCTGCCTCTCTTTCCCCCGGATCCATGGATCCGGGCGAAAGAGAGGCGAGGGGAGCGCGCGGGGGGTTTCCTCCTCTGTCGCCTATGGCAGGGCGGCAACAGAGGAGGAAACCCCCCGCGCACTCTCCTAGCCTCTCTCTCGCCCGGATCCATGGATCCGGCAAAAGAGAGGCGAGGGAGCATGCGGGTCTCCTCCCCTCTGTCGCCTATGGCAGGGCGGCGACAGAGAAGGAGGAGGTTCCCCGCGCGCTCCCTCGCCTCTCTTTCACCCCGATCCATGGATCCGGGCGAAAGAGAGGCGAGGGGAACGTGCGGGGGGGTTTCCTCCTCTGTCGCCCCTGCCATAGGCGCAGAGAGGATTAGGGCCCGCTGCTCTCCTAGCCTCTCGCCCGGATCCATGGATCCGGGCAAAAGAGAGGCGAGGGAACACGCGGGGTCTCTCCTCTGTCGCCTATGGCAGGGCGGCGACAAAGAAGGAGGGGCTCCCGCGCGCTCCCTCGCCTCTCTTTCGCCCGATCCATGGATCCGGGCGAACGAGAGGCGAGGGAGCGCAGGTTTCTCCTCTGTCTGCCGCCCTGCCATAGGCGACAGAGGAGGATTAGGCCCCGTGCACTCTCCTTGCCTCTCTCGCCCGGATCCATGGATCCGGCGAGAGACAGGCGTAGCACGACGAGGGGCCTCGAGAGGCCCCATGGATCGGAGCGCCTCCCCCAAACCGGTGAGCAACCAAACTAATAAGAAGCCGCCTGCGGGTGCACGCGCACACGCGCGCGGCAGGTGATCTTTTCAACTTGGTTGCTCAAAAGTAGCTCGCATGCTGAAAAAGTGTGAGCACCCCTGACTTAGATGAACATAAGAACATAAGAACATAAGAAGAGCCATGCTGAATCAGACCTCAGCCCATCTAGTCCAGCATTCTGTATCACACAGTGGCCCACCAGTTGTACACGGGGATCTCGAGCAGAAGGGAGGGCAAACCCTGACCTGCTCCCGACCCCCACAACCAGTACCCAGGGAAATCCTGCCTACCTCAACCAACTCCGAGGTGGCACTTGAATGTCCTTTTCAGTAACTACCGATACACTTGGTATCCATGAATCTGTCTAATCCTGCCTTGAAGTTGTTCAGGCTGACAGCTGTCACAACCTCTTCTGGAAGTGAGTTCCATAACCCAATGACCCTCTGGGTGAAGAAATATTTCCCTTTATTAGTCCTAATTTTCCTACCTTGGAGCTTCAGGGAGTGCCCTCTAGTCCTAGTGTTTTGTGACAAAGAAAATAATTTCTCTTTATTCACCGTTTTTTTCTATCCCATGCATGATTTTATACACTTCGATCAAGTCACCTCTTAAACGCCGTCTTTCAAGGCTGAAAAAAGACCAAGGCGTTGCAACCTGGTTTCATAAGGGAGCCGCTCCATCCCTTGGATAATTTTTGTTGCCCTTTTCTGTACCTTTTCCAGTTCCGTTATATCCTTCTTAAGGTGCGGAGACCAGAATTGTACACAGTACTCCAAATGTGGCCTTACCATAGATTTGTAGAGAGGTAGTACAACATTTGCTGACCTATTTTCGATTCCCTTTCTGATCATGCCAAGCATAGAATTTGCTTTTTTCACTGCTGCTGCGCACTGGGTTGACATCTTCATTGAGCTGTCCACCAAAACCCCAAGATCCCTTTCCTGTTTTGTCTCAGAAAGCTTTGACCCCATCAATTGGTAGGTGTAGTTGGGGTTCTTTGCCCCGATGTGCATGACTTTACACTTGTTTAGGTTAAAATGCATTTGCCACTTTGTTGCCCATTCACTCAATTTCGAGAGATCTTTCTGGAGCTCTTTACAATCAGTTTCATTTTTAACTACCCTGAACAATTTAGTGTCTTCTGCAAACTTTGCTACCTCAGAATTCACTCCTACATCCAGATCATTAATGAATAAATTAAAAAGTAACGGACCCAAAACTGAACCTTGGGGTACGCCACTTCTCACCTCTTTCCATCCAGAGAAATGTCCATTTATTACCACCCTTTGTTTCCTACAGTTTAGCCAGGTTCCAATCCAGGACAAGACCTGTCCTCTGATTCCATGGCTGAAGAGCTTATTTAGGAGCCTTTGGTGAGGGACTTTGTCAAAAGCCTTTTGAAAGTCAAGGTAAACAATATCAATTGGGTCCCCTTTATCTATGTGTTCATTTACACCCTCAAAGAATTCTAACAAGTTAGTAAGACATGATTTGCCTTTGCAGAAACCATGTTGATTTTCTTTCAGCAATGCCTGTTCTTCTATGTGCCTAGTAATTTTTTTCTTTAATAATGGTTTCCATCACTTTGCCTGGAACTGAGGTTAAACTGACTGGTCTATAATTTCCTGGATCACCTCTGGATCCTTTCTTGAAGATCGGTGTTACATTTGCCTCCCTCCAGTCCTCGGGTACAGTGCCTGATCTTAGAGAAAGGTTATATATCTTACCTAGAAGTTCAGCAATTTCACACTTGAGTTCCTTAAGAACTCTGGGATGGATGCCGTCTGGACCTGGTGATTTGTTGACATTTAGTTTACTAAGGCATGTGAGAACATCCTCCTTGTTTATCTCTATCTGTTTTAATTCTTTTAATTCCCTCCCTGAAAAAACTGACTCAGCTGCAGGCATATGTTGTCTGTCCTCCTGTGTGGAAACGGAGGCAAAGAAGTCATTTAGCCGCTCAGCAATCTCTTTGTCTTCACTGATTTTCCCTTTCTGACCATTGTCGCCGAAAGTGGCCCAACTGCTTTTCTAGTTGGGTTCCTGCTTCTGATGTACTTAAAGAAGTTTTTGTTATTTTTTAAATATTCTTTGCTATGTGTGCCTCAAAATCTCTCTTGGCTTTCCTGACTGTTGCTTTGCATTTAGTTTGCCAGAGCTTGTGTTCCTTTCTGTTCTCCTCGGTAGGAAGAGCCTTCCATTTCTTAAATGAGTTTTTTTCTTTCCAATCACATCTTTTACTTCATTTGTAAGCCATCCTGGTGTCCTCTTGGACTTTCCATGCCTCTTTCTTTTAGTGGAATGCATTTTAGTTCGGCCTGTTTTAAGGTATTTTTAAACAGTTTCCAAGCATTTTGGAGGGATTTGATTTTTTTACTGCTCCTTTTAGTTTGTTCTTTACAATTTTTCTCATTTTGATGAAATTCCCTTTGTGAAAGTTTAATGTCTCCGTGTTAGTTTTCACTGACAGTTTGCTATCCAAACTTAAGTTGAAGGTTATTGTGTTGTGGTCACTGGTACCTATGGGCTCAGTTACAAGGACATCTTGAACGAGATCTTGTTCATTAGTTAGCACCAAGTCCAGGATCCCCTTTCCCCTGGTTGGTTCCATGACCATCTGCTCAAGGGAATAATCAGCTAGCATGTCGAGGAACCTTGTCTCTCTTTCATGCGTAGAACAAGAATTTGGCCAATCTATTTGGGGATAGTTGAAGTCCCCCATTATGACTAATGTATTTCTTTTTTAGGCCTGTTTAACTTCATTTAACTTCATTTTCCAGATAGCAGTCTGCCTCTGGAGTTTGGTTGGGAGGGCGATAGCAGATCCCTAGTGCTAGATTAGTTTTTTGTCCTGGGACTTTTATCCACAATGTTTCTGTAGGTGAGTTTGAAATTTCTTGAAGTTCTAATTCATGAGATTCTAGCTCTTCGTTTATGTACAGGGCCACACCGCCACCATTTTTCCCTCTCCTGTCTTTCCTGTACAGTTTATAACTTTATAACTGTTTATAACAGTTTATAACTTCTAACCTGAAGGGTTAGAAGGCATGATCATCGAGTTTACAGATAACACCAAATTGGGAGGGATAGCCAATACCCCAGAAGACAGGAGCAGAATTCAAAACAATCTTGACAGATTAGAGAGATGGGCCAAAACGAATAGGAACAAATGCAAGATACTCCACAGGCAGAAAAAATGAAATGCAAAGATACAAAATGGGGGACGATGCCTGGCTCGACAGCAGTACATATGAAAAAGATATTGGAGTCCTCATGGACAATAAGTTATATATGAGCCAACAATGTGATGTAGTGGCTAAAAAAGGCAATGGGTATTTTGGCCTGCATCAATAGGAGTATAGTGTCTAGATCCAGGGAAGTCATGCTACCTCTCTAGTCTGCCTTGGTCAGAACACACCTGGAATCACACTGTGTCAAATTCTGGGCACTGCAATTGAAGGGAGATGTTGACAAGCTGGAATGTGTCCAGAGGGGGGATGACTAAAATGATCAAGAGTTTGGAGAACAAGCCCTATGAGGAGTGGCTTAAAGAGCTGGGCATGTTTAGCCTGCAGAAGAGAAGGCTGAAAGGAGACATGATAGCCATGTATAAATATGTGAGGAGAAGTCATAAGGAGGAGGGAGCAAGCTTGTTTTCTTCTGCCATGGAGACTAGGACACGGAACAATGGCTTCAAACTGCAGGAATGGAGATTCCATCTGAACATAAGGAAGAACTTCCTAACTGTGGGAGCTGCTCAGCAGTGGAACTCTCTGCCCCGGAGTGTGGTGGAGGCTCCTTCTTTGGAGGCTTTAAGCTGGATGTTGCTTTGGGTGCTTCTTGGCAGGGGGTTGGACTGGATGACCTACAAGAACTCTTCCAACTCTATGATTCTGTGATTTTATATATAAGGACTTTGAAGGAAAGTAGGATGTAGTACTAGCAATCCAACAGCATTTGAAGAGCAACACAACTCCCACCTTTGCTCTACCATGGCTCTTTGGCTCCAGCTATTGCAACCCTCTCCTCCATATCTTCCTCTTTAGTGGGTTTCAGCTGCCACTGACCATTACTAGTTTTACTCAAAAGAAAAAAATACCACATACTCAGAGGTCCCTGATCTAGAACCAATTTTTCAAAACAAAGTATAATTGGGCTTCCTTTGCCATATACTTTTAATGCACAATGCTGGCAGTTCTGGCTACTTTAATAACAGATTCCAGTCTACAAAGCAGAGGACTATTCAAGAAGTAGAAATTTTCCAGTTTATGATTCAAAGGAAAAAAATATAGAAGCAATTGCATATTTTTCATTTTAAATGGGAACCTGCTGTGGTAACACTCAAAAGCAGAACAGGCTGTTATTTCCCCCACAGTCGTGGTTTGAGGTTTAGATAAAATGGGAACTAGGCAGTTAGCAATCTGTGTATTAGAAAATTGAAAATCCTATTACAGGTAGAGTATCCCTTATCTGGAATTCCAAAATCTGAAATTGTCCACATGGGTGGCTGGGATAGTGACCCCTTTGGCTTTCTGATGGCTCAGTGTAAACAATCTTGGCTTCATGCACAAAATTATTGTATAAAATTATCTTCGGTTTAGGTGAACATGAAATAAAAATTAATGTCATGTTTAGATTAGTTTGCCATTCCCAAGATATCTCATGATGAACAGACAGGCCCAAAATGTGGGACCCATCTCAGTTTTACCAAAGATGTCCAAATGATGCCTCTCGTAAGAGTAAATTAATGCAGAGTAAACCAGGCTTTCCCTGATTTATTCCACACTAATTAAACGCCTCATTAGGTGGGGAGTATCTAGGGTTGCCACTTTTTGATATAAGAAATAAGGGACATTTACCTAAAAATACACAAAAATAAGGGACACCCTTCGGCACTGCCCTATAGCCCCAATTATCAGTGCAGGTCACCAACTGCTGCTCTTTAGGCCAGCCAGCCAAAGTGAAGACCCCGGGGGGGGGGTCATCCCTCCTCATTTGCTGGATTCAAGACTCAAGTTCCATGTGAGAGTAGAAAAATTCTGAATAAAGTACTGCTATTTTTTATACCTGAGAGTACCTTTCTAGGATGCTCTATTTATTTATTTATTTATTTATTTATTTATTTGCATTATTTCTACCCCGCTCTTCTCAACCCCTGAGGGGGAACTCAGAGTGGCTTGGCAAAAGCAGCAATTCAATGCCGATACACAATATACAATATAAAAACCATAAACATACAGCATTAAAATACAGTTAACATTAAACACATAATATACATTCAATTGAGTTAAAACTGTGTTCTATTGAGTTAAAACTGTGTTCCGTCCACCACATAAGCATTGAGCATTGCTCTAGGTTTTCAAGCACAACTCCATGGTCAACTCATACCAGAAGGACACTGGAAGACCTAGAGATTCCTAGAGAGAATGTTTTAATAAAATTCACAAAAGTCAGATGCATAAATGGGGTGGGCCAACTTCTGGGAGTTGTAGGCAGAAAACATCTGGGGACCCCAGGTGTTTTGACCTTCAAATCCCAGAATTCCTAACAGCTGGTAAACTGGCTAAATTTCTGGAAGTTGAGATCCAAAAATGGGGGGCCAACTGAACAGCCCTGTACTAGATAAAGGAAATTCATATCATGTGAAATTGAAAGAAAATTGACATCAAATATAAGATGAACAAAATTAAATCTGGCCCAAAATAGAGGTCCAGCTTTAGGTAAAGGTACAAAATTTTAGTGTCTTAATATACATTACCAATAGCCTGTTGATGTCAATATGCCACTCATACGACCTCATCACATGGATGTCGAGAAGCGTCTTCTCCCTGCTTCTCTGCACTGCTGGCACAGTACTGGCACAGAGTCCCACAGAGCCCATCAGATGATGCAGGGCTACTTCAAGCAGGGCTCCGTTGGGCTCTGTGTCAGCCATGTACTCACAGTGCAGAGAAACAGAGGAAGCTGGAGGAATTTGGGTACAGCAGATAAATATTGTGAGAAGGGATCCCATGACCCACAGCAGTAAGGTAATGCAGTGTTACGCTGGCACACGGTTTCCCCCTCTGTCCCCTGGATTCTCGGCCTCCATGGGATGAGGGCCATAATATCACACTATGATACAGTGATCCATGGGTGACCTAGCAATGCTCCCACTTCATAGTGAGAGTCATAACAAAAGAAAATAAGTAGTTTCTATTTTTTTCTGATGGAATAAAAAGGATGGATGACTTCAGCAACTTATTTGCTTCCCTAAACACTGTTCCTCTTTCTCAGCCATGCTCTACCACAAAACCTTGTGCAATGGATACAACATTAATGCCACAATTTGGTAAGAGCTCCCCCAAAATTATTTTGCAATCCTTAAAATGGTTTCATTTTGACTTGGACAACATCTCCAAGATATTAGATGCAAATATGGAAAAATCCAAAATCTAAAACACATCTGGTCTCAAGCATTTCAGATAAGGGATACTGCGCCTAAACAGTATACAGTGACAATATAAACTCTACATATTCTAGTTAGCAACTAACTATCACCCTTAGTCTGTCCTGTAGGTATTCTGGCTAGATGTGCAAATTTCTCTGCTCCATTATCTGTGGCGGGGTCTCATCAACTGCTTTGTTTTACCAGCCATCAGATTTTGCATGAATCCTTCTGGGCAGAATCTTTTGCGAAATGACATTGTTATGTTTTATAGGATGATTTGACAATAGTTTTTTCTTTCCTTTTCCTTTGTGCACTTAACATTTTAATGTCTGCTTCTATTTGGCAATGTAATGCAGTTATGAAAAATAGAGAAGCAACTTTGAATTGATGTATCTTTGAATATTTCTTACCCGGCAGAAATGGCAATTATATATTTTCAGATAGGCAGGTGTTGACATGTGAGTGGAAATAGTAATTGATGGGTCAGATAGTTAATGTGAAGTGGTTAGATCCAGCTGTGAAAGAAGGAGCGACATGGAAAAGGATATAAACTTGTGGCTGGTCTGATAAAAGAGCCAAATAGGAGATGGATGAGAAAGAGTGAGTACAGTCGAGATTCAAATCCCTGCTCACACATGAAAATCCACTAAGTGACCATGGGCAAGTTACAATTTTATTTGATTGTTTCAATTTAGGAACTGGCAAAATGAACATGATTTGCCACACTGAACCCAGAGATTGCCTTGAGGCTTGGGAGTCAATTCCTTGGAGAGATCTTAAGTTCACTGAGCAAGGTGAGTGTCAGGAACCCAAACGCCAGCCTGGATAATAAAAGAGAGACACACTGAGTTCTTGGAAATGTAGAAAGAGAATGAAGTAGGTTGTATGCCATGCTTGGCTAGAAAAGAGTGGCACTGAAAAAGCAAGAAGAAGATTTGCATAGTAAAACACAGAAGAGTTTTTGGAGGATTCTGCTAGTGATTCTCTTCTTCTATCCATGGATTCTGGAAATACATGTACATCCAATTTTCAGTTTGTTAGAACTTTGAAAATTTCAGGGAGAAAAATCACTTTTGATTAATTCTATAATAATGAAGATAACTAGTAGCACATTAATTTGTTGATTTGTTATGTGAATTGCTCTAGATTGCAATGTTCAGACATACTATACCGCACAACAAAAAATATTGCTTTTTAGGCCTGTTCATGGGGTTATTCGGGGCACTGATTCAGAAAATGGGATTGGATAGACCACATCAGCTTTAGTTTCTTAGACATGGTTATAATAATTTTCTATGGGCAAGCTAATGGTGACTGGTAGATGGCATATGTTCTGTATCTCACTATCTAGAGCCGATTGGGGAAAACTGGTGCCATTTTTTTTTTTTTGAATCATCAGGTCAAATATACCCAAAAACAGGGTTAATATTTGAGGCATCAAAATGTGTGCTGTCCAGTGTCATGAAACAGTGGTTATGAAACAAGTTGGTTTCTCTAGTTTGGAATGAAACATGGGTTTCTGGTTGAAAATTTTGAAATGTTTCTGGTTATGCACAGTTCAAGGGAACAAGGGCTTAATAGCACCTATTTTGTGGCTGTGTGCATGGCACTTATGGGAAAAAATGTTAAAACCAAAAAAGTATTTGAAAAATAGTTTTTTTTTACTGTTAGAAAATCCTGACAAAGGGACTACCAGACCAGCAGATATTTTTTGTGAGGTTATGTGAGGATTTTTGGCATAGAAGACAGAAAATAGCATTTATGCACAGGAAACTAGTATCCTGTACAGAAGTCAGTACTTTCTGAGCAAAACAAAACATTTTATGCAGAAAATGTTTGCTTCTGCACAGGGTTTTGTTTTTTTGTTTGTTTTGTTTTGTTTTATTATTTATTTATTAACATTATTTATACCCCGCCAATAATAATAATAATAATAATAATAATAAACAACTTTATCTATAAGCCGCTTCCCTCTCCCCAAAGAGGACTCGGAGCGGCTTACATGGGGCCGTGCCCAAACCACAAATCACAAAATATCAGACATCAAAAAAACAATAAACACAAGAAAAACAGTAAACACAGTAAAATGAATACATATAACAAAACACTATAACAAATGCATCTAAAACAGAAGGAAAAAAGAAGACTAGAGGGCGGGCCACGTGTACATATAAAATGTTTAAAAACTGGGGGAGATAAATGGAGTAGGGCCAAAACGTGAAGAGTCGCAAAGGGGAAGGAAATCCAAAAAACGGGCGTTGAGGGATCTAGTCTCCAAAGGCTAGGCAGATGTAGCACAGCAGTTCTCGTTTGTGCCAGGGGGCCTGGGATCAGGACCGGGGGTTCCATTAGCATTAGGGCCTGCACCAGCAGAGATAGATTCGGAAGAGGATTTGGAAGGGTTAGCTGAAGGAGAGTTTCCCATCACTGGGCCCCTTTCTCCCACCGAAAGTTTGGAATGGGATGAAGGTTGGCCAGAACCCTATGAAGACATAGATAACCAGGTGCAATTGGAAAGTTCTGATAGTGAAAGTTATGAACGGCCGGGGGGGAGAGGCTCGCAGGATCCTGTGAGTGAAAACATGGAAGAGAGCGGCTGGGAAGATTCTAGGGAGGAGAGCTCTCATGGAGATATAGACCCAGGTGCTGGGAGACAAGGTCGAACCTTTGATAGGAGACAAAGCATCGAGTCCAGCAGAAGGGGGTGGTATCACAGCCTAGACAGGCCGAGGTCCGACAACAGAGATTGGAGACGACGAAGCCTAGATTGTCGGGGACCTCGGCCGAGAGATTAAGTATAGGGTCCGTGGGAATCAATCCCCAGTGCTTCGGCCACGTCTCTTCTGAGTAGACGTGTAGCGAAGTGGGTTCTCGGAACCAAGCCTTGCCTTGTATCTTGTACCTTGTTTTGTTCCTGAATCCGCATTGCTTGCGGAGCCCTGCCTTGCACCTTGTACCTTGTTTTGTTCCTGAATCCGCATTGCTTGCGGAGCCTTGCCAAGCCTTTTGGATTACTTTACCAAGTTGCTTTTGAATTCTACATTGCTACAGCTTTTGGATTGCTTTTGCTATTCTTATGGACAATACTTCCTTTGAACTGTTTCTATATATCTAATAAAGTACCGTGTTTCCCCGAAAGTATGACACCCCCGATTGTAAGACGTATCGGGGGTGTCAGAGGGGTCGGCTTATATAAGCCGTACCCCGAAAGTAAGACGTACCTCGGGCGGCATGGCGTGGCTTCCTGGCTGGGCGACGAGAGGCTCCCAGAGGGGCTCAAAAGGGGCGCCTTCCATCCTCCTCCTCTTCCTCCCAGCAGCGGCTTCTCCCTCTCGCCGGTTCCGCCCCTCCCTTCAGTGAAGGGAGGGGCGGAACCGCGAGAGGGAGAAGGCGCCGGCGGAATCCCGCCCAGGGCGACTCAGGCGCTTCGCCGCCCGCGCTCGTGTTTGGAGCGCGGGCGAGCGGGGCGGCGGCGGGGAAAGACGCCTGAGTCGCCCTGCGGGCGGGACTTCTGCCGGCGCTTTCTTCCCTCTCGCCGGCGGCGGCTCTGCCCCTCCTCCCTTCACTGAAGGGAGGGGGGTGGAACCGGCGAGAGGGAAAGGCGCCGCTGGGAGGAAGAGGAGGAGGATGGAAGGCGCCGCTGGAAGGAAGAGGAGGAAGAGGAGGAGGATTCAGGGCCCCTTTTGAGCCCCTCTGGGAGCCTCTCGTCGCCCAGCCAGGAAGCCACACCATGCCGCCCGCAGTAAAGTCTTACTTTCATCTTACTTTCGGGGTACCGTCGCTAATATAAGACGTACCCCAAAAAGTAAGCCGTAGTGGGGATTTTGGGGTCAAAAGAAAGTAAGACGCTGTCTTACTTTTGGGAAACACGGTAGTTAGCCTTCAGTCCGTCTCTGTGTGTGTGATTAAGGGGCCGGTCAAGTCCGTGCATCGTGACAGCAGAAAAACCAGGTTTTCAGTTGTCCCTTAAAGGCTTCCAGTGAAGGGGCATTCCTGATCTCTCCCGGAAGGGAGTTCCAGTCGGGGGGCCACAGAGGAGAAAGCTTTCTCCCTAGTATTCACAAACCGGGTCTGTGAAACTGGTGGAGGCGAAAGGAGGGCCTCCCCCGAGGAGCAAAGGGCTCGAGCTGGTTCATGGGGGGAGAGCGGGTCCCAAACCGTTTAGGGCTTTATAGGTAATCAAGGCGTGGACCACCACTATCTCCCTATGACGTCCCCTAGGGGCTGTTAATGTCTGTATTTGTACTTTGTTGCCCTTACCTGCAAAGTCTTTGTTCTATGGTCCCATTGTTCTGCCATGCGGTCACTGTCTGCCATGCGGTCACTCAGGGGCAGAGTTGTGTCTTGGCTCCAAACCTGGTGTTCCCGCCCTCAACTCCACCTTTTACCGGAGTTAACTTGAGGGGCTGGGTTTCCTCTCTGCCCTCATTCCAAAGTATTCACGGATAAAGCAAGGCTGGAAACTAAGCTTGCTGGGACAATAGCATTCTTAGTTCACCTGCTGAGTCTACCTGTGCTCTTAACCAAGCTGCAGTGCATAGGGGGACCTGTCCTCAACAGAGACTGTGGATTTTGGGGGTTTTACAGGACTTCGTGGGCCTACAAAGACCAGAGAGGAACAGGATACCTGGGATCCAAAGAAAGGTACCTTTGCTTTGCATGAGGCAAGTGAACGCTTTCCCTTTGTTTACAGGACTCTTTTGCAACCAACTCAAGCTTTTGAACCATCAGCTTTGCTGATTGTAATCCAATAAATCCTGTTTTGGTTCACTATTTCTGAGTCTAGCACTCATTATTATAGAGATCCTGGGTCTCCCTGCATGTGGGAAGGCTCTCTTCTCTACCTTCAGGGTCATAGCTTGCAACGTCCATCCTTTTAATGCCCTTTTTTGACCCTGGAGGCAGAAGACTCCCCAAGGGGACTCGGGGCAGCTTACATGAGGCCAAGCCCAACAACACATAATAACACAACCGCAAATAATAAAACAATACAATCAATATACTTACACACCAGCAATACAAGACAGTTTAAAACCATTCTGGGTGGGCCAAATGTAACATATTAAAATTTTAAAATAAATAATACTGGGTGTGAACAGAGGTAGAATGTATGTACCAGGGAGGTTTTACAGGATAATGTCGAGTCTGGACTTCCCACATCAGAGGTAACTTTGTTGAAGGTTTCTATTTCAAATCTTATAACTTATTTATTTTTAGTTTGCTGCCATATATTTATTTATTTATTATTTCGATTTCTATACCGGCGGTTTCTATACCGGCGGTTTACATAATAAAATATTTTTAAAAATATAAAAATCACACAAACAATACAGAATAAAACTAAAATTACTACTCCACATGTTCTACTATGTTCTAAATCCCTATCACATTTGCCCAACATCTTCACTTCAGCTTTCCTTGTTTCTCCATTTTCTTTAAATATCTGTTTTTCAAATTATTCCTGGGCTGAGTGTGTATGTGGTTTTTAAAAAACATTTCCTGTCCATATTTCATATCTCTAGGTGCAGTTCTGATGAATATAGCACAATTGTGAAACTGATAAATAGGCAGCTTCCTCCTTTTCCTGATCATCAATCCAGATACTAAATAAAAGTGGTGTTAGATGGAAATTTCAAGGAAATGTATTCCTGGACCATGATCCTAGACTGCGCATTTCTCCTCCCCCCCCCCCCCTTCATATTATTATTATTATTATTTCCTCCTTTTTTTTAACTTCTCTTTGTAAGCATAAATTAACACTTACAAAATATAACTAGTCATTCTCTTTCACTCTCTCTCACGCACACACCAAGTAAATCTTTTACCATCCTTATGGGTTGTCATGCATTTACAATCATCCTGCTGAACTTTACCACTTCTTTTATTAGTCTGGTCTCTCCATTTTCTGAAGGTGCTTGCTTCCAATAAGTTTTGAATGAATATTCAGCATGTATTTTATGTGGTAGTGATATAGTACAGCAACATGAAACACTGAACACATCTTGATACATTTCAGTATAAATGATTACCATTATTAAGCTTATATTAAATGTAGAAGAATGTACATGTAGCTTACTGGAAATTTGGTAACAGAATTTGCTATTCTGCCATTGGGTGCCCTCAAACATAGATCAACAGCCAAAGAACAGCCAAAGAAGATACAGCATGGGAGCAGACCCAGCTCTCCCATTAGGCAGGATGAATTGCTGGCTTTAGGATGTCATTGGGGAAGTAGGTTCCTCCCTAGTGGCAGCTGGTGGCTCCCATGTTAGTGAACTGATGAATCCACTCTGGTCCTAGGATGAGTTCACCATAAATACTGTAGACGTACGAGGGCAGGACAATAAGTCAGTGACTTTTTGAATTTCCCGCCTCTTAACTGAAAGGGCAACATTGCTCCTGTCAACAGGCATCTGTCAGTTGATTCTTGTCAAAATTTGAACAAGCGGCATCATTTATTTTGTGTTTGACAGCCATTGATAGCAGACTACTGCGTGATTTGAGGAGAAAATGGAAAAAAGTGAATTTTGTGTGCTCATTAAGCATTATTTTTTGCGGAAAAAACCATCACTCAAACCAAGGCTAAGCTTGATAAATACTATGGGGACTCTGCACCATCAATTTCAATGGTAAAAAAGTGGTTTACTGAATTTCGTTGTGGCCGTACAAGCACGGAAGATGCCGAATGTTCTGGATGCCCAGTTGAGGTTTCTACACCCGAAACAATTGAAAAAATTCACAGTATGGTGTTGGTCAATCGAAGATTGAAAGTGCAGAAGCCATAGATTGTAGAAGCCATAAGCATCTCACATGGCTCAGTGGTTTCAATTTTAAATGATCACTTGGGTATGAGAACACTTTCTGCAAGATGGGTGCCGCATTTGCTCACAATACAAGGCAATGCAAGGGTGCACACGTTCAGTTTCCATGGCAACAATCCATGAATTGGGATACGAATTGCTCCCTCATCCACCCTATTCTCCGGATTTAGCCCCGAGTGACTATTTCTTGTTTCCGAACCTGAAGAGATGGCTCGGCGGAAAGAGATTTGACTCCAATAATGAAATCATCTCACAAACAAATACCTATTTTGATGACCTCGACAAATCTCTCTCTTTTTTGGAAGGGATAAAAATTTTGTAGAAACATTGGACAAAGTGTATAGAGCTCAAAGGAGACTACGTTGAAAAATAAATTTATTTTTATACAGTATATGAAATAACATGATGCTTTAATTAAAAAATCTCAGAAGATTAGTCAAATAAAACCTTGAAAGTAGCCACAACAGATTTGGAATCTTGTATAGAATAATTGTTGATAAAAAATCATATTTAATACGTGGAAAAACATGTAAGAATATATGTCATCTTTTAACTTTTTTACACCCAAAATCCACAAAGATGAATGATGAAATCAATTGATGTTTACAGAAAGAAGAAGTGCCTGTATGTAGTAGTACTTTCAGTTCTCTGATTTTGATGATAAGATCCCTAAGCCCTTTAGGAGAAAATCACAAAGGGGGCAGTTTAGGGTTTATACAAATTATTGTCGAGGCTTTCATGGCCGGAATCACTAGGTTGTTGTAGGTTATTCGGGCTGTATGGCCATGTTCTAGAAGCATTCTCTCCTGACATTTTGCCTGCATCTATATCAGGCTTTCTCAGAGGTTCTGAGATTATACAAATTATTTGGCACAAACTTTTGTAAATTACTGGGGACTCAATTTCATGGAAGTTAATGCAAAAACAAAATTGCTAGCCTATGAGACGCTACAAGATTTGTACTTGTATAACAAAAATTTGCTGCAACAGGTTTACTTTGCGACCCTTCAGCCCCTAGAAAGAATTCAATGAACACTGAATTCTCATTATTGTCTCTAGCCCTTTATTAGGTTGCCATGAACATCTTTCTGGGAAGAGGATTAGCAGGGTTTCTTGGGTTTTGGTTCATTTTAATGCCTCTCTGGGGTTCCTTGGCTTGTCTGAAATCTGTTCCCATAAGTTTCTAATAGTCATCAGGTTTAAACGTTACCTTAACCATTCCAGCAGATTTTTATGCAACTACAACAGCACATTACGAATCAAGCAAAAATACCATGGTTATAATTCAGTATCACACATTAACTATAAATCCAAAATCATTCCCAACCAACCTTCCAACCTTCCTTTTTCTAGCTGCATCCCCCTGAGCCCTGCCATTTCATGGCCCATGGAAAACAGGGACAGCAGCAAACAAGCAACTGTCTATTTATCCGTCTATTTTCCTGACAGCAACAGGCATCCATGAGGACTGCAAAGGACCCTGTATATAAATACATAGTCTTCATCCTGTAAGATTGGGTTTAGGGGGCTATTGCTGAGAAAACGTAGAATTGGGGACTATTTTTTTCATGCTGAATTCCAACTTCCAAATTGGCTGACATTACATCTATCTATCTATCTATCTATCTATCTATGTATATAATAAAAGTCAGTGTTTGCAGTGGTGCGGTGGGAGGAATATGTGCCAGCGTTTCGATTGGCTGCCACTATGGGATTATTTGCATAAATGTCTCGATTGGCCAGCCTCAGAACTCAAGCATTCTACAGCCCCAGACAGAGGGGATTGGTTGCAACTTAAATGGTATTTGCATAAAGGACTCTGATTGGCCAACCACATTCCAACATTCTAAAGTGACTCAGAGGGAAAAGGAAAGGCCTCAGGCAGTCAGCCACTGCGGCCCACACCAATGACGAATCAGGCTCAAACTTGGCACACAGAGGCCCAATGGCCCACTTTACAAACCTGCTGCAGTTTATGGCAGGATGGCTCACAAATTCATTTCCCACAGAACATTGCAGCCCCTACAAATCGGAGACCAGGCCCAAACTTGGCACACAGAGTACCCATGACCCACTCTACATCCTAGTGCAGTTTTGAGAGGGACGGACTACAGATCATGGGAGTTCAAGTACCTTCACTCACTTTCTGAGACTGCTGCCACGCTCATCCAATGACTGATCAAGACCACACTTGGCACACAGAGCCCCCATGACCCACTCTACATCCTGTAGGAGAACGGGGGACCATGGATGATGGGACTTCCAGTACCTTCCCTCACTTCCAGAGACCACTGCAACCCTCATCCAGAGAATGATCAAGACCAAATGTGACACACACAGCCCCCATGAGCTACATTCTGGTGCTGTTTGGAGGGGGATGGACCATGGCCAATGGGACTGGCAGTACCTTCACTAAGTTCCTGAGACCACTGCAAGCCACATAAACATCTAATAGGAACCAACCTTGGCACACAATGCCTTCCTCAAATAACCCGGGCACCGCCGGGTCCTCAGCTAGTTTTATACTCCACATTAGGCAATTAAAAACTCTGGACGCCCTTCCAGACAGATCCTACTTCCCAGGATCTGATCTCAGGTTTTCTGTTTATCCCAGATTATCTGGCAGTGCAGACTCATATAATCCAGTTTAAAGCAGGGAGACCCTGAGACCACTCCAGAAGGGAACAAATGTCATAAGACACACAAGGGTTGGAATCGGAATTAAGCTGCTTTGTAACTCTGGGTAAATTGAGTATTGGCCATACAAGTATTATAGGCTGCAATACAAAATATTACCACATCCACAATATCACTATTTTAAAACATTCCACGTAAGCCCTTGTTTCCATTTAAGATTTTAGAATGTAAAAGATCCTATTTTAGAGCCAGCAATTCTGCCTTGAAAGGGGAAGCAAAGGGGTTAGTACAGTATATATTACAGTTTGGAGAGAAAGACAAACAACATTCAGCTAGTTGAAGTTTCATCTTGAAAGTCTTGTAAAATGCTCACCTTTCCCTTTCCTTACACTCAGCACATCATTGCATGCATAGATGTCCAAGGAAAAGCAACATGTCACCATTATTATTTGTATGTATTGCTTGATGTGGCGCAGCTGGCTAAGTGTCAGCTGCATAAGATCTCTCTGACTAGTAGGTCATGAGTTTGAGGCCTGCCCGGGTCGAGGTGGGTGCTCAACCTTTAAGTGTAGCCTGCTGTCGACCTTTGCAGCCCGAAAGACAGTTGCATCTGTCAAGTAGGAGATTAAGGTACCACATTAAGTGGGGAGGCAAATTTTGACTGAATTATGAGGTGTCACACCCCAGCATGGTTCCCAACCTGACTCTAGCCCTCAGCAAGACTCATGCCATGATGAATCCCAGGTTAGAACCAAAATTTCCCAGAGGCCTGCCAGGCATGAAAGGCGCAAGCGGCAGAGGCAAGTTCATTCCTTGTTCAAGGCCACAGTTGCCCAAAATTCACCTCAGGCTTTGAATGATAAACAGTGACTGAAAAACCAAGCGGATTTAACTCCCTATTGCCAGCTGCCCTCGCTAATTGGGAGTGCATACCAATCCGATGCGGCAGGGATAGGAAAGGCCCAGCTGGGATCTGTTTTGAGAACTGACTTTCGACGCACTCTGACGTCGAAGGGATCAAAGCCTCTAAGACCTACTTAAGTGAGACCCCAGCAATGGAGAACTATCCTTCGTCAACGTTCAGAACTACGCTACGCTTCCACGGAACCTTGCCTGGGCCTTGGGCCTTCCAGCCTTAAAGACTTTGCTTGCCAAGCCTTAAGCCAAGATCTTTCCTTTGGATTTTAGCCCGTTTGGCGCAAGAAGACTATTTCTGCTTTGTTCCTGTTTGCCAAAGGACTATAGCTTATTCCCTGCTTCCTGTTGGACAATTTGCTGCTATCTATTGCTGTTTGAAGAGCATCAATAGACTATAATTCCTAGCCTCTTTCCTTTAACCATATATTCTAAATAAAGCATTTAACCGTTGCCAAGTGTCAAGTGGGTTTACTGAGGGGCTTCCAGGCTTACGGTGCAACATGAGGCCATTAAAGAACTCCAGGAATGCTGAGGAATGCGGAAGGAATAACAAGGGATGCTGGGAATGCTGAGAGATTAGGAGTGCGTCAGCTCCCCCTGGTGGCCAGAGTTTGCCTCTGTTCGTCTATATGTGTATATATGGAAATGGCAGGGATTGTCTGCTAAGTATATGTACCTGTAATCCGCTCTGAGTCCCCCTCAGGGTGAGAAGAGCGGAATATAAATAAAGTGTATTATAATTATTATTGAGATAAAACTACACAGGGGGTGAGGGTGCGACTAGCCTCCTTCCCCCTAATCTCTCATTCAGTATGTTTATGCAAATACGGGTGTTCCAAAATCCTGGAAAAAAAATCAAAATCAGGAAAACCTCAGATCTTAAACATTCTACAATGACACAAATTTTTTTATCTGCAACAGAAAACATTGAGATAGTCTGCTTTAGCGGTATAACCATACAACAATAATCATTTCTCGCATATACATGTGGAGAAATATAGAGCCTTGCCAATCAGAATAAAATACAGCCATGAAGTGTAACAGTCAGTGTCCCTGCCAATTAGTCTTAGAGATGCACCAGGTTACTTGTTTTTAATGTTTGAGCTATGAAAGTTTGATATTCCTTATCTCCAAAACAATTAATTCCTCCCACCTTCTGGCCCAGTTAATTCCTAGAATTGATTCTCAACTGACACTGGATTGATCTGTAAGGGTTTTGTCTCAAAGGGCAGCACTGGGCAGACGAGTTCCTTGAATCTTAAGACTGTAAAGACATTTCTGTCTAGAAGTGGGTTGCTTGCAGTAATCAAACAAGTCATTTACAACCATATTTAGACAGCAGATGTTTGTGGGTTATAGGCTTTGCCTTAGAAAGTTGCTTGGGAGACAGTTTTAGCAGATAGGTTTAGTGAAAGTGTTGTTGTAACACCTGTGGTGGTGATTCTTCTTTTAAAAGACGGTTTCACTCAGTAACCTGGCATGAATTTCTGTTGAGCAGTCCATATGGCTTTTAGGTTAGATGAGGGAACCATATGATGCTTTTCCGTTCAAACCACATAACATAATATCCAGACTTCAAGCCAGGTTTTTGATCACCTGGGACATTTTATAGTTGTTTCATTGGGTCACCTTTCTGAATTATGTCTGAACTCATCACCCCCAGAAATGAATGGCTGATGACTAACTGGTGAGTAAGCCTTACTGCTTGCCTGTAACTCTGTTTCTTTAAAAACTAACCACACACCCACAGTGTGTGTTTCATTTACAGACTAGACAAGGAAAAAATGTGATCTCAGCACAATTGTCATTAAAATAAACAGTGTTGTTTTTCTAAAGGCCCCACTGCAACATTAAGCAATCCTGAATTTCCTAGCCCAAGACTTCTGCTTCTTAAGTTCCATCAATATGTTCAACCATCTAAAGCACTGATTCTCAAAGTGAGCGGTACCACCCCTGGTGGGCGGTGAGGGGATCCAAGGGGGCGGTGGGAGGCTCAGGGGAATTTGGGGGGCGGTGAATCCCTTTAAGGGGGCGGTGAATGATTAGCCATTTAGGAAGGGTCACGCGGCCTTCTTTTTTGGCCCTGCCCCTTTTGCTTTGACCCCCGCATGCAGAGCAAAGGCCTCTGCGTCCTCCAGCGGAGCCTCCCCGCCACCGCGGAAGAAAGCGCAGCCCTCCCCGGCGGAGGCAATTCATTCCAAACCCATCCAGTATTTTCTGTTGGTCATGGGCGTTCTGTGTGCCAAGTTTGGCTCAATTCCATTGTTGGTGGAATTCAAAATGCTCTTTGATTGTAGATAAACCATAAATCCCAGTAACTACAACTTCCAAATGAGAAGGGCTGTTTTCTCATAACTCCACTAGTCTTCAAATTTGGGCATATTGAGAATTCGTGCCAAGTTTGGTCCAGACCCATAGTTGTTTGGGTTCTCAGTTCTTTCAGGATGTAGATGAACTGCATCTCCCCTAAATCACTGCCAATTCCTCCCAAACCCCTCCAGTATTTTCTGTTGGTCTTGTGGGTTCTCTGTGCCAAGTTTGGTCCAGTTCTGTAATTTGTGGGGGTCTCAGTGGTCTGTGGAAGTCAGAGCTGAATCAATTGAAGGTACTGCAAATCCCATCATCCTTTGTCCATACTCCCCAAACATATTGTTTTTGTGATTAATCACTATGCTTTAATTATGTTCAATTTGTAACAATGAAAATACATCCTGCATATTAGATATTTGCATTAGAATTCATAAGAGTAGCAAAATTATTTATGAAGTAACAACGAAAATATGGATGGGGTCACCACAACATGAGGAACCTTATTTAGGGCTCACGGCATTAGAAAGTTTGAGAATCACTGCATCAATACATATATCTTTCTGTTTAATTGCTATTAAATTTTTAAAAAATTAATTTCTAGGGAGGCGCTGAGTAAAAAAATGTCTGAAAAGGGGGCAGTAAGCCAAAAAAGTTTGGGAACCACCGATCTAAAGATCTTCTGCTCTTTCACATTACTTTCTCCTCTCTCCCTTTTCCCATACAGTATGTCTAGAACTAACTTCACAGCCATCCATGCAATGCTATCTCTCTTTTCCTTCAAATTCTTCCTTAAAATTCAGCTTATTTATTTATTTATTTATTTATTTATTTATTTATTATTCGGCTTTTATGCCACCACTCCCGGCGGGCTCGGGGCGGCTCACAATACCAAAACAGCAACATAAAAACAGCAAAACAGATTAAAACATAGCATAAAACATCATTAAAACATCACAATGTACAGCAACGATTAAAAACGACCTGGAGTGGAAACAGCTTTCAACAGGGGGTTGCATACCAGTGAGACCTACACATGGAAGGCTAGCTGGAAAAGGAAGGTCTTGCACGCCCGCCTGAAGGAGAGCAGGTCGTGGATGGCACGCGTATCCGTGGGAAAGGTGTTCCAGAGTGTCAGTGCAATCACCGAGAATGCCCTTCGGCGGGTAGCTGTCAGTCTAGCCGCTTTGACAGAGGGGACAGTCAGAAGATTGGTATCCTCAGAGCGAAGTGATCTCATGGGGCAATATGGGGAGAGACAGTCCCTCAGGTACGCTGGCCCCAGGCCAACACTTTGAAGGTGATCCGGTGCTCAATTGACAGCCAGTGCAGATCCTGCAAGGTAGGTGTTATGTGGCAACCTGCTGGCGTGCCAGACAGGAGCCGGGCGGCAGTGTTCTGCACTAGCCTGAGCTTCCGGGTCACCGACAGAGGAAGGCCAACGTAGAGCGCGTTACAGTAATCCAGCCTCAAGATGACTGTGGCTTGGATCACCGTGGCAAGGTCGTTTCGGAATAGGTAGGGGGACAGCCACCTCACCTGTCTGAGGTGGAAAAAGGCAGACTTGCTGACCGCAGAGACCTGGGTTTCCATGGTCAGCTGGGAGTCCAAATGGACCCCCAGGCTCTTTACAGAAGGCAATGGGCATAACGCCACACCGTCCAGGGTCGGAAGCTGGACATCCCTATCACCTGGATGGCCCAGCCACAAGATCTCCTTCTTCGCCGGATTCACCCTCAACCTACTGGCTCGCAGCCATCCAGTAACGGCCTCGAGGCAGCGTTGGAAATTATCAGGGACGGATCCAGGCCTGCCCTCCATCCTCAGAATGAGCTGAGTGTCATCAGCGTACTGGTGACACTCAAGCCCATAACTCCGTACCAGCTGTGCAAGCGGCTGCATGTAGATGTTAAATAACAGAGGGAAGAGAATGGCCCCCTGCGGAACTCCACAAATTAATGGGGAGCCCTCAGAGACTACCCCGCCCCTCCTCACATGCTGAGACCACTGGTGGAGGAAGGAGGTCAGCCATTTAAGGGCTGTCCCCCTCACTCCAGCCATGGCCAGGCGGTGGATCAAAAGATTGTGGTCGACTGTGTCAAACGCTGCCGTGAGGTCCAATAACACGAGCAGCGCAGACCTGCCTTGGTCGAGCTGGCAGCGGAGTTGATCTGTGATGGAGACCAGGACCGTCTCCGTCCCATGCCCAGAACGGAAGACGGACTGGAAGGGGTCAAGACATGTTGCATCATCTAAGAAGGACTGCAACTGCTCCATTGCTGCCCTCTCAACTACCTTCCCCAGGTACGAAAGATTCGACACTGGTCGGTAGTTGGAGGGAACCGCTGGGTCTAATGACGGTTTTTTCAGCAATGGATCCACCACCGCCTCTTTTAAGCACTCTGGAAACACTCCTTGCTCAAGGGAGCTGTTTATGATGTTCAACAGAGGACCACGTAACCCCTCCAGGCAAGATCTAACAAGCCAGGAGGGGCACGGGTCGAGGGAGCAGGTGGTAGGCCTAGTTGCAGCCACAATCTTATCAACAGCATCTGCGCCCAGTGGCCGAAACCGGTCGAGGGTGGGCCCGGCGGAGGGCCACGGGGTCTCAAGCTCCCTTACTGTATCAACCGTGGCCGGAAGGTCCCGGCGGAGGCTCAGTATCTTGTCTGCGAAAAAACTCTGAAAAGCACCGGCAGTAAGGGCCTGATCACTGTTTTTTGGGACAGTAGGGACCGTCGTCAAGGGAAGAGAGTATTATTAAACAACAGCCATGCTGGACAACCCAACCATATACCATAACGTAGACACCAACATCCTACCTGTATTTTTCACAGTGGCGAACCAGATACCTTTGGGAAGCCAATAAGTAGGGAAGAGAGACAACACTGCCACCCTCTTGTCCTTCCTCAACAGCTAGTATAAAAACTGCTATAATTTGTTGTGTGTCATTCAATTCCATGGTTTTTCAGTACCCTGAATAAATTGATGTCATCTGGAAATTTGATCATCTTGAAGATGACCCATAACTCCAATCCAGTTACAAAGAGATTAAAGTCAGTCAGTCAGTCGGTAGCCTTTATTTCGGTCAACAAACCATTCGCTAAAGAGATTAAAAAACATTTGCCTTAGCATAGACTCTTGTATATATTTCATTTGTTCCTATTTTCTGCTATTTTAAATGACTGCCGATACATCGGAGGACCTGGTGTCTCAATCTATGGCTGATCAGGAGTATATGCCAATAGCCAGTATATTTGAAAATCCAAATATGCAATGTCTATTACAGAGAGGGCAATTATTGAGCATTACAGAGACACAATGGTCCCCTAGAAACCTGAGTGGACCACACACACCTTGTAAAACCATTTTTAAAATACTGACCTCAAACATTTCCTGAGCCCTTTAGAAAAGGGTGGCACTTTTGCCCAATTTTTGTTGCCCACTTTAGAGATCTTTTATTACAACAGGGAGAGACCCCAATAGTCATTAGTATGCCTAGGCTCTACTACATTGCAATTTACAATTATCGCCTCTTCCTAAAGAAGTAAGAAAAAATAATATCCTCATTTCATTGTTCCGAGAACAGACCTGTTAGCAAAAAAAAAATGCCTTAATTTTCTTAATTGTCCTAATTTTCAAACAGAAAACTAAGTTTGTATGTGGGTATATGGATGACAACCTGTGAGCAACTCAGTGCATAATGCTTGTTGGCATCAGCAGTAGACATTCTTAGCAATTGGGTTTTCTCCCAGAATACTCAGGATCCAGGACAATCTTGAACTGCCAACACTAGT
The DNA here is from genome assembly GCA_030556195.1 of Anolis apletophallus. Taxonomy (NCBI): domain Eukaryota; kingdom Metazoa; phylum Chordata; class Lepidosauria; order Squamata; family Anolidae; genus Anolis; species Anolis apletophallus. The sequence continues at coordinate 190,224,701 of JARBWK010000002.1, read as the reverse complement.
TACCGGGTTACTAGAATCCCAGAGTCTAAGATTTCAGAGCCAGAACTTTTGCCTCAGGATATTGTGAAGCGATTATGCAAACCAATGTGTGGCCATCCCCTGAGGTCTGAGGTGTTTATGGTGCTTGTGCAACATTGGGCGAGGGGTAATGAAATGTGGCTGGAAAATAGGAATATGGTCAATGCAGGCTCCCGTATTAATCCCTATGGAGCTGCAGACTCTGGGGTTCATTCTTTTTGGGTCTAGTTTTTGATAACATAATAAATGCAAAAATCCCTACTTCTGAATTTGAAACACAATTTCATCATAGGGTGAAATGAGGGAATGATCATTCAAACTATTGAAACTATTTATTTGTTGCTCCCAAAGTAACAAGGGAATCCAGATTTGCCCTTTCCTATGACTGGAAACATGTTTTTAACGTTTGTGACCTGTGGTCTGGAGAGTTTAGCAGGGCTGAGGCCTGCAAAAAACATTTTACTAAATCTGGAACCTAAAAATACAGCTCATCTAACTCAATGTCACAGTGCTCTGAAACTTTTATAGGGTAACTTGTTATGGAAAATTTAAAGGTTTATATAAGCTTATAGCATTTTAAAATATTGTCTGATCCTGTCTAATGCTGTCTAGGCCTTTTTTAATATCAGGAAAGCTTATGAATAACTTGGCAAATAGCCCTCTATGAAATGGGAAAATTAAAATGAGTTATAACAGATTAGCTAAGGATATTTACACCTTTTTTCACATTGTGGACATGCAAAAATGTAGATATAAAATGAACTTTCTGGTTGTTTGTGTGTGTGTGTGTATGTTTTGAGGTGATTAATAAACAGAAGTTACAAAATGAATTAGATGCTGCTTTCTTCATCTGACCAAACTAAAAGTGAATTATATCCAAGATTTCTCATTAGCATTCTTAAGTAGATGGTGGTTTCAAGTATTAACCTTTAGGTTGAGACCATGCGATGTTGAGATCTTACATTTATGGGTTCTGAAAATATCTCTTTGATCCAAAGTCATTTAAAAAGATGGCACTTCATCTCAAAACAGAGGCAAATAGATATATTTAGTGATTAACTGCATTCTTCTAAGATTTGGAACAAACTTGTCAGACATGCTGTTTTGTTTTGCATTGATTTGTATTCAAATCAGATAGATAGAGAGAGAGAGAGAGAGAGAGAGAGAGAGAGAGAGAGAGAGAGAGAGAGAGAGAGAGAGAGAGAGAGAGATGCACATCCTTCCACCTTTCTTCCTCATAGGAAAACTTGACTTGCGGTGAAGCAGGTTTTTTCCCATTATTAAGGGACTCCATCCCAGAGACTGAAATAAGGTTGCTTGTCCAGTTGGACTGTAGATCGATGATCTAAAGAATGTCCAAACACAGGCCTGGTGGGTCGTCTGGTTTCCTTCTGCCCAAAAACCCAAGACAAGGGATTCAGGTTGTGATGGAAGGTTTGTCAGCTGTGGCCACATTCCGATATCACAAAAACAAACTGCAGACCAAAGCTCACATCTCTTTTCCTATTCTTCTTCCAAGATGTCTAGTATGATACTTCCCTCTCCGCACCATCATCCTTAGCTTTCAAATGAACACCCACTTTGAGTGTTTTTCTCACAAGTCAGGTGGAGAGTCAGATAGCATACTCTAGGCATGGCGGTGAATTAAAATGGTAAATCATTCTTGTCTTTCTTGGGAAGAAGAACATTTTAAGGTGACTCTTGAAGAGGCCTTTGCGCAGGAACTGTTCAGAAAAAAAATCATGTTTTGAATCTATATTCCATCTGGTATTTGCCTCAGTTCCAGGCAAAGTGATGGAAACCATTATTAAAGAAAAAATCACTAAGCACATAGAAGAACAGGCATTGCTGAAGGAAAATCAACATGGTTTCTGCAAAGGCAAATCATGTCTTACTAACTTGTTAGAATTCTTTGAGGGTGTAAATAAACACATAGATAAAGGGGACCCAGTCGATATTGTTTACCTTGACTTTCAAAAGGCTTTTGACAAAGTCCCTCACCAAAGGCTCCTAAATAAGCTCTTCAGCCATGGAATCAGGGGACAGGTCTTGTCCTGGATTGGAACCTGGCTAAACTGTAGGAAACAAAGGGTGGTAATAAATGGACACTTCTCTGGGTGGAAAGAGGTGAGAAGTGGCGTACCCCAAGGTTCAGTTTTAGGACCGTTACTTTTTAATTTATTCATAAATGATCTGGATGTAGAAGTAAATTGTGAGGTAGCAAAGTTTGCAGATGACACTAAACTGTTCAGGGTAGTTAAAAATGAAACTGATTGTAAAGAGCTCCAGAAAGATCTCTCGAAATTGAGTGAATGGGCAACAAAGTGGCAAATGCATTTTAACCTAAACAAGTGTAAAGTCATGCACATCGGGGCAAAGAACCCCAAATACACTTATCAACTGATGGGATCAAAGCTTTCTGAGATAAACCAGGAAAGGGATCTTGGGGTTTTGGTGGACAGCTCAATGAAGATGTCAACCCAGTGCGCAGCAGCAGTGAAAAAAGCAAATTCTATGCTTGGCATGATCAGGAAGGGAATCGAAAATAGGTCGACAAATGTTGTATTGCCTCTCTACAAATCTATGGTGAGGCCACATCTGGAGTTCTGTGTACAATTCTGGTCACCGCACCTCAAGAAGGATATAACGGAACTGGAAAAGGTACAGAAAAGGGCAACAAGAATGATCCAAGGGATGGAGCAGCTCCTTTATGAAATCAGGTTGCAACGCCTTGGTCTTTTCAGCCTTGAAAGACGGCGTTTAAGAGGTGACTTGATCGAAGTGTATAAAATCATGCATGGGATAGAAAAGGTGAATAAAGAAAAAATATTTTCTCTGTCACACAACACTAGGACTAGGGGCACTCCCTAAAGCTCCAAGGTAGGAAAGTTAGGACTAAAGGGAAATATTTCTTCACCCAGAGGGTCATTGGGTTATGGAACTCACTTCCAGAGGAGGTTGTGACAGCGGTCAGCCTGGACAGCTTCAAGGCAGGATTAGACAGATTCATGGATACCAAGGGAATCAGTAGTTACTGAAATGGACATCCAAGTGCCACCTCTGTGTTGATTGAGGCAGGCAGGATTTCCCCGGGCACTGGTTGTGGGGGTCGGGAGCAGGTGAGGGTTTTGCCCTCCTTTCTGCTAGAGATCTCTGTGTACAACTAGTGGGCCACTGTGTGACACAGAATGCTGGATTAGATGGGCTGAGGCCCGATTCAGCATGGCGCTTCTTATGTTCTTATGTTCTTATGGTACCTCCCTTTTTTTCCCAGATGAAACATAGGACCTCATAAAATGGAGTTTTTGTCCCATCATGGAAACTTTCAACATGGAGCCAGTACAGAGCTTGCCATAGCCCATCACATGTCATGGGGCTACTAGCAAGGCTCCATCCTGGCTCCACATCGAAGATATGCTAGGAGGAAGAATTCAGAACACAGGTGACTATTCTGATTGAGTAAGCTGGGGACAGTATGGGGGAAAGCCGGGCAGCGATGATTTCCCCTATGTGATGGGGAAGGGGGGCAGTGTGGGCGATGCTGAGCATAGAGTGACAGTTTCCTCCATTGCCTCATGGATTCACACCACAACCTTTATTGGCATGCAACAACAAAATTGGAATTGTTGATGTTGTTTATTCATTCAGTCACTTCCAATTCTTCATGGACCAGCCCACGCCAGAGTTCCCTGTCGGCTGTGGCCACCCCCAGGCTCCTTCAAGGTCAAGCCGGTCACGTCAAGGATACCATCCATGCCCGGATTACCCATAAGGCCAACGAGGCCATGGCCTAGGGGCGAAAGCTGAGAAGGGGGTGCAGATCACGGACCAAAAAAACCAAAACTGGTCTGCGCCCCTCTTTCCCCTTTTTCTCATGCCCCTCCTCGCTCCTTCTCCCAGCAAAGTCCCTGCTCCATCTTGCGCGCGCTCTCTCTCTCTCTCGCTCTCTCACACGTGAGAACTCTCTCTCTCTTGCGCTCTCTCTCTTGCACTCTCTCTGGCGTGCACACACGCTCTCTCGCACGCTTTCTCGCGTGCTCTTTTGCGTGCGCGCTCTCTCTCGCTCCCTCTCTCTTGTGTGCGCTCTCTCTCTCTTGCGTGTGCTCTCTCACTCTCGCTTGTGCGCTCTCTCTCTCTTGCACTCTCCCTCTTGTACTCTCTCGTGCGCGTTTGCACCCGCTGCGTTTGCACCGCTGCGCTCTCCCCAAGCCTCCCGACTCCTGAGGAGACCTTCAGAGCACAGCGGAGCTTTCCAGCCGGTGGGAATGCATGGGGAACTTGGAGGTGGCAGGATGGTGCCTACTCGGCTTTCTCTTCTGCTCCGGAGGCACCATGGCGAAAGCCAGCCAAGAGTGGGTCTGAGTGGTGTGTGTGTGGGGGGGGGCGTAATTCCAAAGTGTGGCCTAGGGCGCAAAAAAGTGTTACTCCGGGCCTGATACCCTCCATGCATCTTGCCCTTGGTCGGCCTCTCTTCCCTTTTCCTTCCATTTTCCCCAACATCATTGTCTTCTCCAAGCTTTCCTGTCTTCTCATTATGTGGCCAAATAACTTAATCTTTGCCTTTAAAATCCTTCCCCCCCAGTGAACAGCCAGGCATTATTTCCTGGAGGATGGACTGGTTTGATCTTCTTGAGGTCCAAGGAACTCTCAGAATTTTCCTCCAACACCATAGTTCAAAAGCCTTCACATTTTCAACTTTTGCGGGGGAGCTGGACCTTCATCCTGCATCAAAGTAGAGACCTAATGGAAAGAAAAATATATCATGCTTGGCCTAATAAGTCAGGTTAAACAAAGACACTGGACAATGGTGACTGGCATCTCCTGTGTCCATGGGGCAATGACTCCACTCCTGTTTTTAATCTGAGCTTTAATGAGCTATGCAAGGAACCAAACCTCATCACCAAAATAGTTTAGTACCTCGGATAGCCCTTTTAAAATTCACACTAAAACCCAGGGTGGAGGAATGTACAGTATAATCTGCCTTTCCTTGACTTCCCAGGAAGCTTACTATCTCTGCAGCTTTAGAATGTTTCTTTAGTTTAGCATATTTTTCCTTTAGCATGGCTCCACCTTATTATCACTTTATAGCAGGGGTGGGCAGCTTCCGTCCCGCGGGCCGGATCTGGCCCGGCAGCCGATGCTGTCCGGCCCTTGGCTCCCTCAAGGCTTTGTCCTGAAGAGAGGGAGCAAACTCCCATTGGGGCAGCTACAAACGTGAAGAAACAGGCAGGCAGGCAAGCGAAGGGGAAGGAAAGGGAGGGGGAAGAAGGGGAGGCGGCCAGGAGCAAGAGCATGCCTTCGCCCTCCTCCTCCTCCCTTCATTTCCTCCTCACGCGCTCCCCCCTCCCTCTTGCCTTGTCGCTCTTTCCCTTCTTCTGGTTCCTGTCTTCCTGTTTCCCTCCCTCTCTCTTTTCCCCTTTCATTCCTTCCCCCTTCATTCCTTCCCCCTTCCACCACCTGAACGGAAGAGGGAAGGAGCAGGAGTGCAGCGATGGAGAGGGGGCGGGGCCAGAGCGGGAAAGGGGTGGGGCCGAGGCCGGAGTGCACGGAGCCTTCCCGGAGTCCTCCTCTTCTACCTCTTTGGGCATATTGAGGATTCGTGCCAAGTTTGGTCCTGATCCATCATTATTTGAGTCCACAGTGCTCTGTGGATGTAGGAGAACTACAACTCCCAAACTCAAGGTAAATTCCCACCAAACCCTTTCAGTACTTTCTGTTGGTCTCATGAGAGTTCAGTGTGCCAAGTTTGGTTCAAGATGGCTGAATGGCCATCTGTGAGGAATGCTTTGTGTTTTCCCCTTATGGCAGAAGGAGGTTGGACTGGATGGCCCTTGGAAGTCTCCTCCTACTCTAGGAACCTGTTGTTGTTATTATTATTGGCTGAATGGCCATCTGTGAGGAGTGCCTTGATTGTGTTTTTCCCTTGTGGCAGAAGGAGGTTGGACTGGATGGCCCTTGGAGGTCTCCTCCTACTCTAGGAACCTGTTGTTGTTATTATTATTGGCTGAATGGCCATCTGTGAGGAGTGCCTTGATTGTGTTTTTCCCTTATGGCAGAAGGAGGTTGGACTGGATGGTCCTTGGAGGTCTCCTCCTACTCTAGGAACCTGTTGTTATTATTATTATTGGCTGAATGGCCATCTGTGAGGAGTGCCTTGATTGTGTTTTTCCCTTATGGCAGAAGGAGGTTGGACTGGATGGCCCTTGGAGGTCTCCTCCTACTCTAGGAACCTGTTGTTGTTATTATTATTAGCAGAGGATGAATGAATATTATCATCATCATTATTATTATAATGCTCTCACTGAAATAAATTTCCAAATATTTTGCTTTTATGGCTCTCTGAGTAAAAAAGGTTCTTGACCCCTGATATAATGAATCACAAATGATACAAATGTTCACATTTTGTTAACCATTGTTTTGTAAAATTTTAGTGAATAAATGTCATTTTTCCTCTGACAACCTCTTTTTCATTGCTCATAACATATACACTTATCAGTCTTATTAATATATCAAAAACGCAATGTAGTGCCTATTTCTTATTATTAAAGAAATTCAATTGATATTATGTAGAATGTAGTTCAGCCTTTAGGTGCGGTCCTCCATCATATTTTTTGGCTCTCATGTAGCCCCTTGGAAAAAATAATTGCCCACCGCTGCTTTATAGCCAACTTCTGATTTAAAACAATGTTTTACATGCTATGCTCCAGTAGACCTCTGTGGCAGTTTTGGTTTCCCTTTGAAATAACTGAGCATCACTTTTAAGGAAGAATTATAATGTTTGAAATTCATTCTAGGGGAAATGTTATTTTGTGGACCTTGAAGGTCTCATCCTCTTTTCCACATGGTGGAACAAAGCACACATGCTCCATAGCTATACTGTCACTGCAGTATCACAAAATTCTACTTTACATGAAAATTCGATCCAGAAATACATGCTGTTTCAAATGAGATTTGCACAACGACTGGCAAAGACATTTCCCTTTTGGCATTCTGTTGGAATTCCTGTTCTTTTCAGTGGAAAGAGAAAATGGCTTAAGACATTTGAGTTACTTCACATGTGCTTCATATTGTGTGAAATTCACTCTGGTATCTTTCCAAGTGACTCCTCGGGGCTCAAGTAGGCTTGGCCCAAAATATCTGCCTAATGCAACCATTTCAGTCTGCAATTTTAAATCTTCACTATCTTGCTTGGAAAAATATACTGGAAATGTGGTTTATTATTATTATTAAGGTTTTCATATAACAATAAAAAGAGGGGGAACAATTTAAGGTATAGGAAAATAGGAATGTAGAAAGAGAAAAAGAAAATAGAAAAAATAGAAGGTAAAAGTTGGGGGTAGTGGGGTTGGGTAATGGGGTAATGTGGGGATGGGGAAAGGGGTATTTTTATTTATTTATTTATTTATTTAACTTCATTTATATTCTGCCCTTCTCACCCCGCAGGGGACTCTGGATGGATTACAATGTACACATTGCATTTAGACACACAAACACAGAAGACAGACAGAGGCAATTTAACATCTGGCCACCAGGGGGCGCTGTCGCACTCCTTCATTCCTCAGCTTGTTTCCTGGAGATCTTTTTTTAATGGCCTCATAAATCAGTTAAATGTATCCTCCCCACTAAGTGGTACCTTAATTTCCTACTTGACAGATGCAACTGTCTTTCAGGTTGCAAAGGTCGACAACAGGCTACACAATAGGTCGAGAGCCCACCTCGACCTGGGCAGGCCTCAAACTCATGACTTTCTGGTCAGTAGAGATCTTATGGAGCTGACACCCAGCCAGCTGCGCCACATTCCCGGTGCTTCCAATCTTCTTCCACAATGACTTCCAGTCTTCTTCACTTTGGGTGTATCTTTCTTTCTTCCCTCATTTACACTCTCCCTGTCCATGGCAAGCTCCTTATTGTGGTCTATCTTAAGAGCACTTAATTAAATTTATCTTATGTCTATGTACCATTTCAGGTTTTCTTGCAATATGAAATTCTTTATGGGTGTCCAGTCTGTTTTGGATATTTTTAGATTCTGTTTAATGCTCAGACGTTGGGTTAATTTGTCCATGTTCATAATATCTAAGATTTTCATTAGCCATTGTTCTTGTGAAGGAATCTCTTTCGTTCTCCATACTCTGGTATAGTTTATTCTAGCTGCTGTCACTAAATAGTTTAGTAGTTTATCCTTGTTTAGGTCAAGTTCAAATATATTGGGGCTGTATTACAACAGAAAGAATGGATAAACGCAACACCACAATATAATGAATTACACAGATATTTTTATCACAATCAAAAGGACACAATGGTCTAGTGTATCAGAAATCAAAATTATAAGTTCATTCTGAACATAGTAACATATTTCATACAAGGGGCAATGCCCTATCTATATCATAGTAGACATCGAAAACATAAACAGCACATACGAGCTGCTGACTCACACAGGAGTGAGCAGAGACGCCGCAGCTGGGAGGGAAAGCTCCTGCGTCATCAGAGACGGACGCAAAACCCGGAAGCCACCCCAGGCACGATACAAATCATAGTTTTAACATTCATAAAGTGCCAGAAATAATAATCAGATGCACAAATGTTAGAGATAACTGGGAGGCTTGCAAAGCGGTCAACGAATGGTTATATTCTGTGCCTTCGTTTCTCCCTGAAAGGGGCTTCTTCAGGACCGTGGGCGTGGCCAATACGGAGATTCTGGAGGGCGTCCCGCAGCAGAAGCAACACATCACAAATGGAAGCAGAAGCACCGCATAATGCTGGCGATATCAGCGGATATCGGGCTCAAAAGCCAAGTTCAAAGTCAATTATTCCTAGTAGAAAGTATTCTAGTTTTAGTTCCATCTTGATTTCTAATAGATTTTCTATTTTTTTCATGAATGCTCTTCCAATATAATTTGCTGTTTTTACATGTCCACCACATGTGGCAGAAAGAGCCCGGTTGTTCTTCGCATTTCCAGCATTTATCGTTTGTATTTGGGTAATATTTTGCCAGTTTCCGAGGTGTGATGTACCCTCTGTACAACATTTTTAGCCAGTTTTCTTTGAGGTCATATGCGTATGTGTATTTCATTTTCTTGTTCCACATTTTCTCCCAGTCTTCCAAATAAACTGAATGTCCAATGTTTGCAGCCCACTTGACCATACAGTCTTTGATTAATTCTGTTTCTGTAGACCATTCTAATGATTTCTTATAGATCTTTTTTATTGTTTTATTTTCTGAGTTCAAGATCGTGTCCCAAAAAGACTCTTTATCCGTGAAGTCAATTTTTTTTAATCTTTTATGTAGAATTCTCTAATTTGTCTATATTGGAACCAGGATATTCCATTATCTAATATGTTTAACTCCTCCTGTGTTTTCATTATCACTGCGGTCGGAGGGAGCCTACCTTTTAGACGTCCCCTCGTCGAGGCTCGTGCGTTTGACAGCAACCTGCAGGAGAGCGTTCTCCGTCATCGCGCCCACACTGTGGAACGCCCTTCCGGCAGAAACACGCGCGATCCAGGACTTGCTTCCATTTAGACGGGCCTGCAAGACCTACCTCTTTCGCCAGGCGTTCGACCTATAGGTCTTGCCTTGTACAGCTCTCTTGTCCTTCAATTGCTACCTGTGGTGATGTGTTGCACCACAGTTTTAATGAATGTACTGTTTTTATGCTAATCTGCTGTTGTTTTTAATTATTGTCATTGTTTTTATTGTGCCTTGTTGGCTCCTGTGAGCTGCCCCAAGCCCTCCCGAGAGTGGCGGCATAGAAGCACGAGTAATAAATAAATAAATAAATTATATACTCCTTTTCTTGGTTTTTCAAAATATCTTTGTATAATAACCATTTTTCTTGTGCTGTCTCTCTTCTTTGGTCGGCTTCTTGAGGAGATATCCACATTGGAGTTTTAGTGTAGAATCTCTCTTTGTATTTTTCCCAGATTTTTATGAGCGCTGATCTGATAAAATGGTTACCAAAATTATTCTCATTTCTTTTCTTTTCGTACCATAAGTATGAGTGCCATCCAGCTCTTAAGTCAAATTCTTCTAAATTTATTATTCTTGGTTTTTTCAGGGTGGCCCAGACAAAATGCGGTTTTTGTATTTTCGTGAGATTTCGGGGACTTCTTTGTTACAAGACTTCCTTTTACCTAAATGGCAGAAGATTAAATTGAGGCATTACCTACTTTCCAAGGAAGTATCTTCTCTAATGGCCTTTTTTCTGGCTACATCTGAAGAAGAGGTGAGAAAATGAACCTGTCTCCTTTGCCTGTTTGCCACTGGACTCCCACTTAAAACTGCTCTTATCAATGCCATATGGGCTGTGTAACCTCACTATGTAACAACTGGCACCTGAAAGTCAAGTAGGGCATGAAAAGGAATGCGTATTCCCTCAAAGTAATCCCTTTCCCCATACCACATGGGATACCCTTAGAGATAAGTCTCAGCAATCAGCCTTCCAAGTTAAACCCATGTTTACATTACAGTAGCCACTTACAAAACAAAAGACACTACATTCAAGATAATGTAGGTAAGAAAAATCATGGGTAGATAAAAAATTGTTATGTGCCTTCAAGTCATTTCTGCTTTATGGTGAACCTAAGACAGGGGTTTTCTCTGCTAGATTTGTTTAGAGGGCGGTTTGTAGCAAAAGTCGGTCAATTGAATTAAAGGTGAACTCATGAAAGATGAAGGTACGCTGAAACAACTTTGCGGATGGTGCTGCAGTGACAGTAGATGTCATCGGCCTTGAAAATGTAGAAGAATACGTCTACCTCGGAAGGTTGTTAACATCAAGGAATGAACTGAAGCCAGAGTTGAACAGACACATGAAAGTAGGATGGGCTGCTTACAATTTTATCAAATCCACTATGGACTCAACTGGAAGTACATAAGAACATAAGAACATAAGAAGAGCCATGCTGAATCGGACCTCAGCCCATCTAGTCCAGCATTCTGTATCACACAGTGGCCCACCAGTTGTACACGGGGATCTCGAGCAGAAGGGAGGGCAAAACCCTGACCTGCTCCCGACCCCCCACAACCAGTACCCAGGGAAATCCTGCCTACCTCAACCAACTCCGAGGTGGCACTTGAATGTCCTTTTCAGTAACTACCAATACACTTGGTATCCATGAATCTGTCTAATCCTGCCTTGAAGTTGTCCAGGCTGACAGCTGTCACAACCTCTTCTGGAAGTGAGTTCCATAACCCAATGACCCTCTGGGTGAAGAAATATTTCCCTTTATTAGTCCTAATTTTCCTACCTTGGAGCTTCAGGGAGTGCCCTCTAGTCCTAGTGTTTTGTGACAAAGAAAATATTTTTCTTTATTCACCTTTTCTATCCCATGCATGATTTTATACACTTCGATCAAGTCACCTCTTAAACGCCGTCTTTCAAGGCTGAAAAGACCAAGGCGTTGCAACCTGGTTTCATAAGGGAGCCGCTCCATCCCTTGGATCATTCTTGTTGCCCTTTTCTGTACCTTTTCCAGTTCCGTTATATCCTTCTTAAGGTGCGGAGACCAGAATTGTACACAGTACTCCAAATGTGGCCTTACCATCGATTTGTAGAGAGGTAATACAACATTTGCTGACCTATTTTCGATTCCCTTTCTTATCATGCCTAGCATAGAATTTGCTTTTTTCACTGCTGCTGCGCACTGGGTTGACATCTTCATTGAGCTGTCCACCAAGACCCCAAGATCCCTTTCCTGGTTTGTCTCAGAAAGCTTTGACCCCATCAATTTGAAGGTGTAGTTGGGGTTCTTTGCCCCGATGTGCATGACTTTACACTTGTTTAGGTTAAAATGCATTTGCCACTTTGTTGCCCATTCACTCAATTTCGAGAGATCTTTCTGGAGCTCTTTACAATCAGTTTCATTTTTAACTACCCTGAACAATTTAGTGTCGTCTGCAAACTTTGCTACCTCAGAATTCACTCCTACATCCAGGTCATTAATGAATAAATTAAAAAGTAACTGACCCAAAACTGAACCTTGGGGTACGCCACTTCTCACCTCTTTCCACCCAGAGAAATGTCCGTTTATTACCACCCTTTGTTTCCTACAGTTTAGCCAGGTTCCAATCCAGGACAAGACCTGTCCCGATTCCATGGCTGAAGTACATTTCTACGAGCTCAATTCTTCGACTCAACCTGCCCTGTGCTATGGTGCAGAGACATGAATAATGACAAAGGCTCTCTCAGAACAACTACGTGGCATGCATGCCTCTCTCGAAAGACAGCAGGTTGAGAGATCCCTCCAAACGAAGGGAGAATGTAGACTGCACAATGAGGATGCTAAAAAAATATCAAAAGTGAAAGATCTTTTATGACATCATTTTACAGACCATGTGATGTGCAGAACAGCTGGGCGCTGAAGCAATACCATGGCAACATGGTACCAGCAGGGATGGTCATCTTCCCACACAATGACGTGAGAGGCAAACATGATTGTTCAATGGTACACTGGTCAACTCATGCTTGAAATAGTTATGAATTGAGGTGAATAGAGAAGATGTTGTGATCCGCCTGAAAGCTGAAGAACAGATTGCAATGTTTATGGTAGTGAGTGTGTGTGACTCGCCTAAGAAGACCCAGGGGATTTTCATGGCCAAGCGAGGAATTGAACATTGGTCCCTAAGTTCTAGTACCTCGTCAGATGCAGGCTTCCCTGCATTTCTAGGCACTTTAAAAATGGAGTCCCACAGCGGTCATTAAATGATGCAAGACTACTTCCAGGGATGGCCTGTGTGACTCTGGTTTTAAAGTGCCTACAAAATGATGTTTTTGGTAGCTATTGACTCCAGATCTCTCAATTCGCTTGGAAGCAAGGAAATGTGGGTACTTTAAGGCAGTGTTTCCCAACCTTTTTTGAGCCGAGGCACATTTTTTACATTTACAAAATCCTGGAGCACACCACCAGCCAAAATGACACAAAATGACACTCTAATACAGTAATTCATATAATTAATATGTTTTTTAAATGTATTTATACACTCAGTGTGAAACCTGGGCCTGTTTCGATGAACACAACATAGATATCCTGGCAGGAATGGCAGAAAGACACACACAAAGGTCTTGCTCAATTTATAGTTAACACACAATCAAAGAGCATCCTGAACTCTTGCAACAATGGAATTGAGCCAAACTTGGCATATTGAACTCTCATTACCAACAGAAAGTACTGAAAGGGTTTGCTTGGGAATTGACCTTGAGTTTTGGAGTTGTAGTTCAACTACACCCTGAGAGCACTCTGGACTCAAACAATGTTGGATCAGGACCAAACTTGGTATGAATACTCAATATGCCCAAATGTGAACACAGATGGAGTGTGGGGAAAATAGACCTTGACATTTGGGAGTTACAGTTTCTGAGATTTATAGTTAACACACAAAGAGCATCCAGAACTCTTGCAACAATGGAATTGAACCAAACTTGGCATATTGAACTCTCATTACCAACTGAAAGGGTTCGCTTGGGAATTGACTTTTGAATTTGGAAGTTGTAGTTCACCTACACCCATAGAGCACTGTGGACTGAAATAAAGATGGGTGGGCCTCTTCCTCATGGGGAGGGGGACACTCCACCCCTTCCCTTTCCGACCCTCCCTCCGCTCACCTCAGCCTCTCTGCCGACCCTTCCTCCTCCTCCCCCCGCAAGCAGCAGCATCTGTTGGCCCTCTAGGAGGGGTGGGGATGGCTACCTAGGCTTAGAGAGAGGGGGGGAGGAAGCATGCATGAGGAAAGTGGGTGGGGCCGACAGCGCTTAAAACAGTCCCCGCCCTTTCCCCTTCTCCAGGGGCGGTCTAAGGTAATTTTAAATGGTAGGCGAACATTATTTTGCCGCCCCCCATGTAAAACAAATATACAATTATAATGTCACAATACCATTAGTAGTATTATATTGTATCAATGTATATACAATATATTATACCATACTCATACTATATTATATCATAATTATATTATACTACATTACAATATAATTATATTATAATATATTGACATTATAATATAATGTAACATTCTATTATATTATTATTATAAAATAATAAAATTATTTATTTAAATAAAATTATCCTCTACTAAATATTTTCATTACTCCTATAAAACTCAAATAACCCAAAATAAAGTAAAATAAAATATTATATATTACCTTTTTGTACAATACCACTATACTGCAATATTGTTTGTAATATTACATGTAATATAAAATATATCATTATTCTATTGTTATTTTGTATTTGTATTATATTGTATGACAATATTAAGCAGAACTGTATAATAATCAACAAGAAATGCAATGTAAATGCATCAAAATCAGAATATATTACCTATCACCCGACTCATAATTCATAGGAGTCTCCCATAAGTCCAAAATTAGGATCCCAGTGTAAATGTAAATAGAAAAACAGCCGAAATGTTCAAATGAGGTCGAATACAGGCCTCATTTGGGCCCGCCCTCCCTCCTTCTAAGTGTTTTGGCCTCCAACTCCCACAACTCCTCATAGCCTCGGGCCCCTCAGGTCTAGACAGAAATAGAGCTGAAGAAAGGAAGGAGGGAGAGAAGAGGTCACAGAGGAGGAGGAGGAAAGCCCTCCATTCATTCCTTCACTTACACTTCCTTCACTGATTCTTTTCTCCTTCCCTGCAAACGCGCGCGCGCGGCAGATGCAAAGGGGAAGGGGAAGCACTCCCTGCCTGCCAGATAGGGAGTGCTTTGCTTACAGGCTTCTGCGCAAGGGAGCTACTGGGCATGCTCAGAGGTTTTCGCGCATGTGCAGTTGCTCCTGCGCTCAACTTCAGCTCCAGAGCAACTGTGCCTGCGTGAAAACCTCCGCGCATGCCCAGAAGCGGCGTCGGAGCGCACAAGGCCGGGGTCAAAAAGCAGGCAGCTGCAGCACTGCCTGAGGAATATCGGCAGGGCAAGGATGGCGCCGCATGCAGCCAGGATGGTGCCCCCTTCCCAGATGGCGCCCTAGGCAGCCGCATACTTGGCCTATCTTGTAGGACCGCCCCTGCCCTTCTCCATGATGTTTTGGCCTACAGTGGGAGAGGGGGGGAGGCGCGGCTGCACAGAGGAGCTGCCCCCTCACCTCACATTTGAGCGAGCGTGAGGGAAAGAGCGGGCCGGGGCGAGGAGGAAGTGGCCTACACCGCTGCTCTGAGGGGAAGGATGGGACTCTGAAGGGAAGGATGGGACAACAGCAGCAGCCATAGCAGCCTCCTCCTTCTCCCACGGAACACCTGATGATCGGCCGCGGAACACTAGTGTGCCGCGGAACAGCGGTTGGGAAACACTGCTCTAAGGTGTGATGGCAACTGTTGTTGTATGTCTCCATTGTATTTTATGAAGACAAATGGAGCAGGTGATTGCTGTTAAAACAGTAGGAATAACACATTTGATGAGGGAGACAGCAATTATCCAGTTGTAAACAACACAGAAAGGCACAAAACGTGATGCTAATAAAGATGGTTGATCCTAATATAACATGGGAAGCCTCCCATATGCCGGTTCCTCTTCAGTTTTGCCACGGAGCACCAGTGGAAGTAGATGTACGTTGTGGGACAAAACTGAAGGGGAACCTGCAAACACCACTGAATTATCCCTATCCGATGAGGTCGCAAGTTTCCTCTAATGAAGATGGCCTGTTGCTTTGAACAATCAAAGAGTGAACGAACATTGGAGCTGAACACTGCTGTCTTTGCCTCTTCCTTCTAATGGTGTTTATTTCAGGACAAAGATCCTCATTTGTTAATCAGCACTTGGCCAGTTTCTTTGTGCTGAAGCTGAAGCATGACTGAAGGAATGATGAGGGAAGACCATTTGGTTCCATTGCTCATTCATGGCTCCATAAACCATGATTTAACCTTGATGGAATCCAGAGGGCTTTACTTTTACAAGGTCTTAAGCCTCCTCTGCCAAAGAAATCCCAGGATTGCATAGCATTGAGCCATAGCAATGAAATTTGAGGTGACATTCCTCATATAGGAGCAGGGGCGGACTAAGGTAATTTAAAATGGTAAGCGAACATTATTTTGGCGCCCCCTCGCTCTCCGGCCTCGTGGAGCGTGTGCATGCACGCCGGGCGCGCATGCGCTGGGCCAGGTAGTTCTGCGCGTGCAAAGACAAAACGGGATGGTTGTAAAATGACGTGGTCAAAGGAGGGATACACACACGTAGTTCAATAGCATTGAAATGTTTATAAGCAAGGAAATTATATCATCCAAAAGCCACACTGGGCTGTGGTATATATGAAGTCAACACGTAAATAATGCGTGCCAATGCGCTAATGACAATAAAGTGTCCAAAGAAAAGAAGGGGTAAATACCCCAAGGTTAGTCCATGTTCAATGTTCAATATATCCAAATGGAACACCAAAGATGGAGGTAAGCCCACTGTGTGGAAAAGGGGATTCCGGGCTAAGTTTTAGCCCGGAATCCCCAGTGGGCTTACCTCCATCTTTGGTGTTCCATTTGGACATACAGTTCTGCCCGTGCGCCATTGCTGCGGAGGGACTCCAGATGGACCGAGATACCAATCGCCCTAAGTGAGGCCGAAAAGGAGGAACTTTTTGCAGCCCGGGATGGAGCCAGAGGTTTTTGGGCGATTGGCGTCTCAGTCCAGCTGGAGTTCCTTTGCAGCAATGGCACATGCGTGGAACCTGGCGGCCAGAAGCACCCCTGAGTACGTGGCGCCCTAAGCGGTTGCTTACTTTGCCTAATGGTAAGTCCGCCCCTGTATAGGAGATCCAGGCCCTCCTAAGACAGCTTCCCCTTTTGCTTTGGCTCAGCACTAAGATTACGATATTACGCAAGCCTAATGCACACCCTAAATTTGGTGAGGTAATTTAACCAAAAAAGATGAGCATTAGAGTTGAGTAAATATGGGAATTCAACAGAAAGAACAAACAATATAGGAGGGGATGCAGCACTTTGCTTTTGCCCCAGTCTCCTGGAAAAGGTAGGTATCCATCTCCTCCTTGCCTCTCCCTGCTGAGCTAGTTGAGTACAACCAGGGGCGGATCTTAGTGGAGGCAAATTAAGCGGCCGCCTCAGGGTGCCACGTGGCCAAAGGGCGCATCCAGGGCCGGGCGCCATGCCCCCAGGGGTGCCAGCAGGGTGGGAAGAAGGCTCGCGCAGGGTGAGAGAGGAGGAGGCCTTCTCCCTGCCTCACCCTGCGCACGTCTCATCCCTCACCCTGCGCATGCCTTCCCCCTCCGCCCCCGCTGAGGATGCCTTGCGCAGGATGAGAGAGAAGGGGGCAGAGGCGCCCACCTTTTCCATCTCCCTTGCCCCCCATGCATCTCCTCCCTCTGTTGCTGCTGGTGCAGGTGGGGCAAGGGAGGAGGCCATGTGGGTGCTCTTACCTGGGGGCTGGGAGCAGGACTGAGCGGCCAGACGAGCCTGGCAGCCAGAGGGCACCTAGCCCAATCCCCGGGCCCTTGCTCCCGAAATTAGCCTAGACCTGATACACACATATATATACATACACACAAAAAGAGAATAAAAAGAGGGGAGGGAAAGGGGTGAGAAGGGAGGAAGGGGAAGGTAAGAAGGGGAAAGAGAATAGGAAGGGGGCAAGGAAAAGGGTGAGGAGGAAGGAAGGATAGGGAATGTACAGACCCACACAAAGAATAGGAAGAGGGGAGGGAAAAGGGTGAGGGCCCTTCCACACAGCCCTATATCCCACAATATCTGCTTTGTATATCTGAGTCCACACTCAGATAATGTGGGACTTTCCGCCTTGATATTCTAGGGTATAGGGCTGAGAAGGAAGGAAGGGGAATAGATATAGATATAGACACACACACACACTCAAAGAGAATAGGAATAGAGCAGGGAAAATGGTGGGAAGGAAGGCATATATATATATATATATATATATATATATATATATATATATATATATGGCATGGGCCAACTTTAGCCCTCCATATGTTTTGGACTTCAACTCCCACAATTCCAAACAGCCAGTAGGAAGTCCAAAATACCTGGAGGGCCAAAAATTGTCTATGCACCCAATCCATATATGTGTGTGTGTGTGTGTGTGTGTGTGTGATTGGTTGGGGGGCACCAAAATACTGTTCGCTTACCATTTAAAATTACCTAGGTCCGGCCCTGAGTACAACCTGCTTTTCACTTTGAATTCAGTTGGCAACAACTGAAGCTGAGGCTAAAGCGGGTGAAGTGGGGAGAGAAAAGCTGGAACCTTTTAAAAACAGCTGGAATATAGGATAGCAGAAGATGAATTGGGAGTGTGCCTGCAAAATCAAGGGAGCGGCAGAGTATGTTAAGCCTCAAAAACCATCCAAAAATGGCCAAAGAACATTAATCAGCCTTCAGGACTGAAGCTTCCTTACTGTTTCTGGCAAAGTTCTCAAGGAGGAAGTGCCTCCTACAGGAATCGAGTGCAAGAAATCCCCCTGCATGCAGAAATGGAAAAAATAACATTTTGCTGGGGGTGAGGAAGAGCTTCCAAGAAGAATGCCCTTGAGTGGTGAGATCATTAGCTAATTTTCATGGTTTCTCCTAGGATATTACCCATGGAAAACTGGATTCCCCCGTGGAGTTCATTAGCCATGCAAGAGAGTGGGAAGAGACAGTCTTTTAGAAGAAGCAAAAGAGGAGTTTGAAATATGTATATCCAAAAATATAGAACTCCTCAGTGAGCTTGCAAAGCACGTCTATAAGGGTGGCGTCCCTAGGGCCTGGAAGGGCTGTAGAATGTGCACCAGACACGTTGCCCTTGAAAAAAAGTCAGTTCTTGGATAGGTCAAGCTCACCTTGACTCATGATTTGCTGTCATTGGGCCAGGACCTGATAAAGCAATAACTTTAGGGGGGCTTGTGGTCTCCTGAATCAGCACTTTGAAGTCGAGACAAGTTGTTTAACAGTTCCCCTGCCATACTAGACCTTAGCAAAAAAAAAAACATTGGCAAGGCTGTCTCCACTTTTCTTCCACTTTTCCAAAATGACTCCCATCTCTGACAGTGGCTAATACAAACCAGGAGTGGGCAAAACCATTACGGCTGTTGTGTCTGGATATTTGAAATAAGGAATTTGTTGGCAAAGAGCCCGGAATTGTAAAGGCTTTGTCTGCAGTAATATAAGGACTGGGAAGTATAACGCAAGTGACTATAAAGGAAGATTCAGGCAAGGACATTAATAGGATATTATTTAAATTGTAATGTAAAGGATGTGATCTTGTAAACATCCGGATAAGGCCAAGAGCCGAAAAGGTGTAAAAGAGCAGTTTTAATAACACAAAGAGCTTGCTTTTAGCATCACCATAATGGATAGAGAGAACTATAAAGAAGCAGAAATTCAGCATATGTGTATGTGTGTTTTATGTTCAGAGGAAAAATATAGATTGATCAGGCCCGGATCAGGCCCTTTTGGCACCCTAGGTCAAAGGCTCTGCCCCCGCCCTGCCCCCGGCTCCTCCCTGCTCCTCCCCCACCCCGCCCGCGCCCCCGGCCTGCCCCCGGCTCCACCCCCGCCTCCTTGCCAGCGCGAGGAGGAGGAAGGAAAGCCCCACCCCCGGAGCCGATGCGGGGCCTCCCCACGGCTTCTCCCTCCCTCCCTCCTAAAGCCACTATGCCGGCCTGAGAAGCGGCGGAAATCACGGCTTTAGGGGGGAGGGGGGAGGCCCCGCATCGGCTCCGGGGGTGGGGCTTTCCTTCCTCCTCCTCGCGCCGGCAAGGAGGCGGGGGCGGAGCCGGGGGTGGGGCAGAGCCGAGGGGAGCAGAGCAAAGGAGGGGGGCGGTCGTGGATGGTGCTTATGCCGCCGCGCACATGCGCCCTTTTTATAAAAAATTGAATTTTTAAAAACTTTTGGGGGGGGTCCGGACCTGCTGCCCCCCCCAAAGGTGCCGCCCTAGGCCATGGCCTAGGGTGGCCTTATGGGTAATCCCGGCCTGAGATTGATGCTAATCTATGGGACAGAGGAACTTCACGCACTCAACCCTATCATTGAGGATGGGAAATAGTTTCCATGTTAAGCTTCTTGCATTTCACTGGATTTCCCCTGTCTTCTCATATCTTTTGTATATCTGATTGTGAAACATGTTTTCTTCTCATCTGGAAATCTGAGCACAAATTGCAAGACACATTCTCCCCACTCTGCTTCCTTTAAATTGTTTGCATTTTCAAACACATGCATTGTTGCGCAGGTCTTTTATTTATCTGAAATCCATCACAACTTGCCACAGTGCAGATTTCCAAGGCAGGAGGTGCTCTGCCTGTCATAGAGAATTGTCATTCACATGAATATCTTTTCTAGCTCTTTGCTATCTATGGCTTAAATATAGGGACGTATTTTATTTCCCCCCCCCCTTTATGTCTGCAGATTGAACCTTCATTTGTGAAGGAGGGAATTCACTACCTTACTCACACAGTGACAACACCACCCACCCCCACCCCCACTTTGGATGGAGGTGTGGGTTGTCAGAGAAGCATCCGGTTCCATTCCTTGGCATGCTCTCACATTCGTCTCAAGAAAAATAGCCAGATGCACATCTGACATCCCACCACCACTCTCCACCACTAAATGACTTTGGAAGGGAGTTCTCTGGAAGAAGAAATTGGTCCTGATACAGAATCTTAACTCTGGTTTAAAATATTACATATTTATTTTAGACTGTCCTATTCAAATATTACCATTTCTCTCTGATTTATTCTCACAACACTCCTGTGAGGAAGGTTAAACAGATCGAGTAATACAGTCTGAAACCGCTTTAACTGTCCTAGCTCAATGCTATGGGATCATGTGAGTTGTATTTTTTTCAAGGCCATTAATTTTTTCTGCCTAAGAGTGTTGGAGCATCACCAAACTTCAAATCCCAGGATTCCATGTTTGTTAAAGTAATATCAAACCACCTTAATTATATAGTGTAGATGCCCCAGAGTACATCCTTTTTAGGCTTTCCTCTTCCTCTTCTCAGCAAAGCTCACTTTCTACTTCATTACACTAGAGCAGGGGTGCTCATTGTGTCGATCACGAGCTACTAGTTGATCTTCGGCCCTCTTCCTGACTGACTGACTGACTGACTGACTGACTGACTGACTTTATTATTTCTGAGTCGCCCTCCACGTTAGTGCTCCGGGCGACTTACACACAACAAATTCCACAATTAAAATAGAGTATTTAAACTAGATTAAAATATTCAGTGGTTAAATGCAGGGGCCAGGCTCGGTATTTGAGTTCCTGGTTCTGCATTAACCATGGGCTTTCCTAAATAGCCAGGTCTTCAGAGCGGTCAGGAACTGGGGCAGGTCGAGGGAGGCTCTCTGGTCCGGTGGCATCGAGTTCCAAAGAACAGGGGCCACAACGGAGAACGATCTCCGTCTCGTGGTCTCCAGGTGGGCCTCTTTCAAGCCTGGTACGTGAAGAAGGTTCTTGTTTGCTGGCCGCGGGGTCCTTGAGTAAGCAGGCATCAACAAGCGGTCTTTTAGGTATGTTGGGCCCCGGCCCCGTAGGGGCTTTGAAAGCCAAGGTCAAGGTCTTGTGTAAGGCTCTATACTCAACGGGCAGCCAGTGCAGGCGCTGCAGAGATGGTGTAATGTGGCATCTCATCGATGTTCCTGTGAGAAGCCTGGCGGCCGCGTTCTACACAGTCTGGAGCCTGCGGGTTAGTGACCGAGGTAGACCTACATACAAAGCGTTACAGTAATCCAGCCTTGATGTAACCGTGGCATGGATTACTGTAGCTAGCGCTTCCGTCGGAAGATAGGGCGCCAATTGTCTCGCTTGGTGCAGGTGGAAGAAGGCCCTTTTGCTCGTGGAGGCAACCTGGGCCTCCATCGACAATTTGGAGTCCAGGATAACACCAAGGCTTTTTACTGAGGGGGACGGAATCAGCGGTTTCCCCTTCAAAGGGGGCAGCGAGAAAGGTGGTTCTGGGCGGCCCGGCCATAAGATCTCCGTCTTTGATGGATTTATTTTAAGTTTGTGGGCGCGGAACCATTTTGTCACTGCTTCTAGGCCTCGAGTGAAGTTTTCGGGCACCGAAGTTGCGCCAGGCTCCAGTTTCAGTAGGAGCTGGGTGTCATCGGCATATTGGTAGCACCCTAGGCCGAAGCTCCGGGCTATACCAGCCAACGACCGAACATAGATGTTAAACAACGTTGGTGATAATATGGCGCCTTGGGGCACTCCGCACTCGAGGAGAGATTTCCTAGATATTTGGCCTAGCCATTCAATTCGCTGACTACGTCCGCACAGGAAGGAGCTAAGCCAAGCTAAAGCTGTTCCTTGTATCCCTATGGCGGCAAGTTGTCGTAACAGCAGATCATGGTCCACCGTGTTGAATGCGGCGGTAAGGTCCAGCAATACCAGAACTACTGAGCCTCCCTTGTCTAGTTGGCAGCGGATATCGTCCGAGATGGCCACCAGGACGGTCTCGGTCCCGTGCCCGGGGCGGAACCCTGATTGAAAGGGGTCCAAGCCCTCTGATGTCTCAAGGAAGTTTTGTAGCTGGGTTGCTGCCGCGCGTTCCAGGTGATCTTCGGGCCTCACCAACCGGATAGGGTGCTCCCGCCATGCGCATACACGCACCACGCGCACGCGTGCTCCCGCCGCTGGCCTCCACTTCCGCAATGCTTTTTTCGCCCACGGGGCATTGCAGGAAGGAGAAAGCATGAGGCGGAGCCTTCAAAGGCTCCACCTAGCACTCCCTCACCCTCTGCAATGCCCTGCGGGAGGAGCCAGCAGCGGGAACCAGGAAGCGCAAGGCAGAGCCTCCTGCACGCCGCCCCTCCTCCCTCCTGCCGCCCCTCCTGCAGAGCATTGCAGAGAGCGAGGGAGCACGAGGCAGAGCCCTCGAGGGCTCCGCCTAGCGCTCCCTCACCCTCTGCAATGCCCCGCGGGAGCGGCAGTGCGCGGGAGAAGCGGCGTGCGGATCGTGCGTGTGCGCACGCATGCGCGCGCACACTGGAAAGGTAGATCTTTTTCACTTTTTTTAAAAAAAGTAGCTCGCATGCTGAAAAAGTGTGAGCACCCCTGCACTAGAGGAAAAAATACACTTAAAATCCAGTTTCTGCCTCCAATATCTCTATCTATCCCTATCTATTTATCTTTAAGTGCATGTTGTAATGGTTTGTGATGGTTCAGGCAATATTTATTCTTAATGGGAACATACATTCTCATCTTTTTTAAAAAAAAAATTTTTTTTTATTGTTTTATCATTATCAACACAATATTATACAATGTCTATTTACAGCAGATTCATGTTATTCATTTCTAGGTACAATACTTCAATCTTTAGCATCTGCCATTATGTTTTTCTTATACATTTTTGTGTCCCTCACCGCTGTGCTCCCCTCCCCCTCCCCAAGCCATTGCTTTTACATATCATTCGTCCAAAATTTCATTTCTTCTTGTGGAGGTAACCTTCCTTCTTCCTTTTCTAATCCTTTTTCAATAAATTTTCTCCATACCTCATAAAAATCACTTTGTTTTCATATACCTCTTTTTACTTTTAATATACATGTTAACTTGTCATTTATTGCCAGTTTCCATACTTCCTTGTACCATTCCTCTATTTGTATATTCATTCCTTTTTTCCAATTCCTTGCTATAAGCAGTCTTGCTGTTGTTAATAGGTTTGTTATCGCATCTTTATCCTTTTTTCCAATTGTATACTATTATATAATGATAATAAAGCTATAATAGGACTTCTATCTATTTTAATATTCATTATCTATATATATAAAAGGGAAGTGGTCGTGCAACGGGGCAAATGCACGCCAAAACTACATTTCCCACACAAAAAACACAACCCACGGCCACTCATCCCCACCCCTAGGTACATCAACCACCCACTAAAACACCCCTACACACAACCCAAAGCCCCCAAAACATCCCCCGAAAAACTACATTAATACGCATGCGCAAAACACCCCAGACACACACATCGGCCACCATAGACACATCACAATACCAAGCATGCGCAACATCCCACGCCATGCCCCCCTCCTCCACCGCTTACTAACCACTCCAGAGACCAACGAGGCGACATCCTCCACGCGGCTCCCGGGACCGAACAGCACACATCCCGGGAGGACGCCGCTGCGGTCCCGCACGCACGACCCTCCACCAGGAGAGACAACAAAACGGAGAGAGAGAACGGCGCAGCCACGGGACTACAACTCCCAGAAGGCTCCGCGCGGTAAGGGCGGATACAGCACCGGAAATAGCCCACAATGCCCGCGCAGAGCCTTCTGGGAGCCGTAGTCCCCTGCCCGGACACGCCTTCTCCGCCATGCCCGCTTCCTCCGCCCCCTCCGCAGCCTCCTCCCGTCCTCCCCCGGGGACGGGGACGGCAGGTAAGCCGCGCCGTCTCTCTCCCTTCCGCCTCCTATTCGGCCAGCGGAATGGAGGCGGCGGGTAGCGGCGGAAAGCCCTTTGCAGCCTCTCCTCTGGTCGCCGGTTCCCCTTTGGCATCCTCTTCGGCCACCTGAGGAGAGGCAGCAAAGGGCTCTCCGCCGCTACCCGCCGCCTCCATTCCGCTGCCCGGGGATGAGGCCGAGGGGGAGCCGCACCGTCTCTCTCCCTGCGGCCTCCTCTTCGGCCAGCGGAAAGTGTTGGAAATAAAGAGTTAAGTGAACAGTTTATACCTGTTGTAGTATCTGAGTAGATTTCCACTGTGGAGTAATCAATTAATCAGCTGTGTGCTGAGCTGTGTTTGGGGAGTGGTTTCCTGGTTGCTATAAAATCTCTCTGCTGTGCTAAATGTGTGGGGGAATTGAAGAAGAAGAAAGTCTGGCCGAGCGTTTGGCTGATAAGGAGGAGAAAGAGTTTGTTTGAAAAGACACGCTGATATCTTTGCCAAGTCTAGTGACAAAGAAGACGTGAAGACTCTGTTTATCCTGTTACTGTTTTGTGGTAGTTTTGTTTTTCTCTGGAGAACCACTTCATGGATGCAAACTACTGGAGCAGAAGGATCTGTGAGTCTCGGAGCGTGAGCAAACAAAACCCCCTGTATCTATGTTTGTGTTTTTGCACTGCCATGCAAGAGAATTTATCTTGTAGTGGATATATTTGCTGACTGGACTATACTTTATGAATTTTACAACATTAAAGAACTGAAGTCAACCTTTGCAACAAGAAACTTCAAGTGTCCTAAGTTCTTCCGCTTGCCGCTGTGTTTTTCCTTTTAAGGTGGAGTTGGGAATTTTATTTCCATCATTCCCAGCTTCCTACATATTTCAACAGAAAGGAAGCCACAGCCGGCGTAGGAGAGCCCTTAACCGCCTATCCTCCACTGCCCGAGGAGAGGGCCGCGGGGGAAGGAAATCGAGCGCTTCCCCATCGCCCTCCTCTTCGCCCTCCTCCTCTACACATACACACACACACATAAAAACAAAACAACATATAAAAACCCACATACAAACACAACCACATACAAACACAAATATCTACACACCAAGACATACACATCCACATTAATACAAACACAAATAAACACACACATATCCCCACCTCTCCATATATACACATACATAAATATACATACACAAACACACACATAGACATACACGTAATCAAACACAAAACACCCACAGATAACAACACACACATACATACACACATACCAACAACAACACACAAACAAACACACACATATATATATACACACACAAAAAACACACCCCAATACCCCCACACACACATGCACACAAACCCCCAAATAACCATACACACATACAACTATAAACACACAAACACACACACACATATACACACAACAAACATGCTCACATCACATCCACAACATACATACCCTGACATTCTCACATCACCAACATAGGGCACAGCAAAGCGTGCCGGGTTCAGCTAGTATCTTCTATTTCTTTAAATACTTTCACCCAAAATTTGCTTACATATTTACATTGCCACCACATATGTATGTATGTTCCTGTTTCTTGGCATCCTCTCCAACAGTTTTTCGAGTAGTTTTTATTTATATTTGCCATTCTTACTGGTGTAAGGTACCATTTCCATATTAATTTATAATAATTTTCTTTAATCCTTATTGATAAATTTTTAAGATGTCTTTGTCTCCACAATTGTTGCCACTCTGTTTCCTTTATTTTTATCCCTAAGTCTTCTTCCCAGACCTCCTTAAGGGTGTTATTTTTTTGTTTTTCCTTCCTTTATTTCAATTATTATCTTATATATTTTGCTAGTTATTCCTTTCAAGTTTTCGTGCTCTTCTACATCCCTCCCATTTTGTATTATTTGTTCAAATTTGTTAACCTTACTTCCTTTATTATTATTTTTTAGCCAATTTTTAAACCATTGTTCTAATTGTATACAATGGAACCATGTCAATTTTATTTCTCTAAATTTTTCCATAATCATTTCCTTCTTCGTTCCTACTTTTATCCAATCCCCCATTTTATCAAAAAATTCCTTAACTTTTTATCCATTATATGTTTTAAATTCTTTGGAAATTTCTTTTCCATTACAATTGGGGTTATTACTGATCCATCCGTTATTAACATTCTCCTGTATTTATTCCATACTTCTAATATATTACTCAACATTGATTTCTAATTTCCTAATTTCTTTCCTCGTGAATTGTTTAAAAATATATTCCATATTTCTTCTTCCACTTTTCCTGAGTAATTTCTTAGCCATTCTACCCCATCTTTTTAAATCATTCCTTCTATAACCAGTCTCAATCTACTCGCTTCATAATATTTTTTCATGTTAGGAGTGCTAAACCTCCTTCTTTTTGCGATTTATACCATAACTGTTTGTTTAGTCTATTTCTTTTACTACCATTACAATATTTATTTATCATTTGTTGCCATCTGTTTAGTTCTTCCTCTGTAATTTGAAGTGGCAGCATTCTAAATATGAAGTTTATCTTTGGGAGTATTTTCATTTTTACTAATGCTCTTTCCAAACCAAGATAGATGCATACTGTCGTACTCTGTTAATTTTTTTTGAACCTCTTTTCTCAATGCTACTACATTTACCTCTTCCATTTCTTTTAAATCTTTTGTTATTATTACTCCAAGGTATTTTAATTTGTTCTTTAATCTAATTCCCATTTTTCTTTGTTCTGTAAAATCTTTTTCTTCTTTCTTTGTATGATTAAATAGCATCATTTCTGACTTATTCCTATTAACTTGTAGACCCGTTGATTCCCCAAATTTCTCTAGATGTTCCTTTACTTTATCCATTTTACCTACTATATTTTCAATAAATAACAGTGTATCATCTGCAAATAAGCTCACCTTCTGCTTTTCCTTTTTATTCCTACCCTTCTAAGTTTTTATCATTCCTAATGGCATTTTAAATAGTTCTATCACCATCGCAAACAGAATTGGTGATAGAGGGCATCCTTGTCTTGTTCCCTTGTCACTTTTATTTCTTTTGTCACCCCATCATTTATATTTAAGACTGCTGAATTTCTTGAATAATATTGTTCTAGTAAACCTTTTATTCTACTTCCCATTCCAAATTTGTTCATAATCTCGCTTAAAGCCCGCCATTCCACACAATCAAAAGCTTTAAATATATCTAATGATAATATCCCTACTTTTAAATTCCTCTCTTGAACCACACAAATTTTATTTAGTACTTTCCCTATCAAGTTTGACATTTGTCTTCCTTTTACAAACCCACATTGGTCTTTTTTATATATTTATACATACATTTGTTCATTCTATTGGCTATTATAGCAGATAGAATCTTCGCATCTTGGTTAACGAGTGATATGGGCCTATATGACCCTGGGTCTGTTAAATCTCTATCAGGTTTTGGTATTAATATTATTAATGACTTCCTCCATGATTCTGGGATATTTTCTCCTTTCATTATTCCATTGTACAGTTCTAATAGTTTTGGAATCAATACATCTCTGAAGCTTTTATAATATTCTGTTCCCAAACCGTCCAGACCTGAGCCTTCCCAACTTTTAAATTCTTAATAACTTCCTCTATTTCCATCCTCTTAATAGGTTGTTCCAACATTTCTTTGTCATTCTCCTCCAACCTACTCTCCCAATTTTCCTCCACATATTTCCTAATTTTTTCTATGGAGCTGGCTTTTGTTTGGTATAATTCCTTGCAAAACTCTTCAAAAACCTTCAATTTTTCTTTCATAGATCTACATGTTTTACCTGTTTTATCTTTTATCGTGCTTATTATACCTTCCATTTTCTTTTTTTGTGTGGATTTGGCTAGCATCTTTGAGTTCTTATTACTAAATTCAAAAAATTCTCTCCTTAAATATATTAAATTTTCTTGTACTTATCTATTTCCATTTTTTCCAATTCCTCTTTTTAGCTCTCAGCCTTGCATAAATCTCTCTCTTTATTATATACTTTTTTTCCAACTCATCTATTTCTTTTTTTAAATTCTTTTTCCTTTCTTCTTTTTTTTTTTGAGATTAATTGTCTCTTTTATACATAACCCTCTCGCCACCGCTTTCATTGTGTCCCATAATACTCCTTTTGATACTTCCTTCCATTAAAGTCCCAAGTTTCTTGCCATTCGATTTCACTCTATGCACAATCTCTATGGTTCAAAATTCTTGTATTCAGTCACCACCTCCTCATTTTATCATAATCATATTTCAAAGCAATCTCAATTGACACCAGAGCATGATCTGAAATCTTGATGCTTCCAATATCAGCATTTAACATTCTCATCTTAAAGGGTGGCGTTTCCCATTATATTCCTCCCTAAACTAGAAACCCCAGAATTCTGCAGGAGGCAGAAACAGGATTTAAAGTGGATTCATCCTCTAGTGTGATGGTGCAGCTGGATCATAAGGAGAAGAGCATTTGGAAATGTAACTGCAAATTCCTCTCAATTTGTCACTGAGTCAACTCTCCATATTGACCATATTTGTATTTGGCAACATCACTTGGATCCATCAGGTCTGCCAAAAGGTAGAAATCCAAATGAACATGAAGAATAATCATCCCGAGTCCTTATGTGGTTTAGTCATGAATAGCACACACTTAAGAATCAAGAGATTCCAGATACATAGAAAACGGGAAATAATACTGTTACATAAAGAACATATGGAAAGAACAGATATAGGTAATTATCGACCAATAACACTCCTCAATACAGACTATAAAATTTTTGCAAATATTCTTGCAGCAAGACTATTTAAATGAATGGATTGGAGAAGAACAGGTGGGTTTTCTACCAAAACGGAATCTAAAAGATAATATCAGAACTGTAATAGATTTGATTGAATATTTTGAAGCCAACCACCAAAAGGAAGCAGCCTTTCTCGCAATTGACGCGGAGAAAGCTTTTGATCATTTGAACTGGGACTTTTTAAAGATCCTAATGCAGGAATTAGATTTAGGATACCAATTTATGAATGCAATCCCTTCACAGACTTCTTAATTCGTCTTGGCTTCACGAAGAAAGATGCAGGAAGGACTCATCCCATGCTTTCTACAAGCGCATTGATGACTAAAAAGGCCAATCCGAGATAGGCAAGTCCGGTTGCAGAAAGCTCAGCAGAAAGTCTCCTTGGGTGATGTTGTTTCCAAGTTGCGATTCTTTCTACATTGTCGTTTCTCTTCGAGACTCATTTGGCATAACTTCTCGAAAGAGGCCGCAACATTGTGGATAGTGCGTCTCCATGCCTCCCGATGTGAGGCCAGGGTGGACCATTGTTGGTGATCAATCTGGCTGAGCCTGAGATGTTGTTTCAGGGAGTCCTTGTATCTCTTTTTTGGGGCGCCTCTCTTACGCTGACCCGTGGTAAGTTCACCATAGAGTAGTATCTTTGGGAGGCAGTTGTCCTCAATCCTAGAGACGTGCCCTGCCCAGCGCAGCTGTGTTCTCAATAGCATGGCCTATTAATGACAGATATAGCATAATAAATGCACTGTAGTACAGAAAACAGGTAGTTTTCCTTTGCTGGTTTGTTCCAATTATAATATACTTAGCAGAGTCAGGGGCCAGTGGGTTAAACCACTGAGCTGCAGAACTTGCTGACTGAAAGGTTGGTGGTTCGAATCCTGTCATTAGCCACAGCTTGTGTCAACATAGCAGTTCAAAAACATGCAAATATGAGTAGATCTATAGGTACCACTCCAGTGGGAAGGTGACTTGACTAGACTTAACGCAAAAGGGAAATCTTTACCTTTACTTAGCAGAGAACTGTGATCCCTGTTTACATAAATGCATGATTACTCCTTCCTATGGAAAGAAGTGGTTTGAAAAGCATCCCTGTTTCAAACATCCAAGCGGTTTAGATGGAGAACAATTGGATCCCATGGAAAGCAATGTCTTAAAACGGCATCCCTGTCTCAAGGGTCCAATGGGTTTAGATGCAGTCCCGGATCATGGCCCTTTGGCGCCCTAGGCTCCACCCCCGCCCCATCCCCGCTCCGCCCCGCCCCAGGCTCCGGAGTCTCCCCGCAGCTCCTCCGTCCCTCCTAAAGCCACCATGCCGGCCTGAAAGGGGCCTTTTCGGCCACGCCGGCGAGGAGGCGGGGGCGGGGCAGAGCAGGGGACATTGCCTTTGGAACCAAGCAAAGGGGGGTGGGGAGGCGGCCATGGATGGCGCTTCCACCGCTGCGCACATGCGCATTTTGGGGGGGAATTTTTTTTGATTTTTTTTTGAATTTTTAAAAAACTTTTGGGAGGGGGGGGTCCGGACCCGCTGGCCCCCATGGCTGCCGCCCTAGGTTATGGCCTAGGGTGGCCTTATGGGTAATCCGGGCCTGTTTAGATGCAAAACTATTACATCCCATGAAAAAGGATTCTGGCAGATTTGCATGAAGAAGAAAAAGCGGGGGGTGGAGACCTATTGCCTCTGTGTGATGAGGAAGATAGGGGACGCCTACTGGGAAGCACTAAACGTCTGGTGAGAGGAGAATGAATAAAGATAGGCGAGAAAGGACTGAAAGATACGATCAGCTCCCGATACCTCTCTTTACTTTTCTTAATGATGCCTCTCAATGCTGCCATCTGGTAGGGTTCAATGAGACCCATTGTGTCTTTTGTTTGAATGCGGTTCTTCCATAGGTCTTGTGGCATGTTCTTTGGCTTGAAATAAATATGGCAAAGTAAACATGAGCTAAGCAGAGCAACTTTGCGGCCACCCCATGGCAACTGTGGCTTCAATTGAAGTGTAATTCTATTGTCAGCAAGAAAAGAAAAGCTGGCTGGATATCCCAAAGAGAGCCAGTGTGATGTGGTGGTTTGAGCCCATGGAGAGGCCTTGGGCAAGTTACTCCTCTCAGTCATAGAGGTAGGCAATGGTAAATTTCCTCTGAATAAATCTGAACAAGAAATGCTAGAATACTGTTGTTATGAGTCAGATTTGACTTGAAGGCACAAAATAACAACAAGAATCCCCCAACTTTTTTCTGCATTACCACATCTCATCAGAATTTTATTTCCCAAAGCGTATGCCTCTACTCATTCCATCATTGTAAACATAAAGTTAGAGAAGGAAGGCTATTTTATAGCCTCTCAGATTACTTGCAAAACATTTTTTTTAGCATTGACTAAAAAATCTTACTGCACTTCCCTCACCGTCTTGTAAATCATTTAGGTCAATTCACTGCTTGCCAGCGTGAAGCATGAGCAAAGTCTGGTGTGGGTGGGTTACGTACTGCTCAGACATGACCACCCACTCCATCTGGACTCGGTTATATCTCCAGATGGGTCAGGCCAGGTGTGTATTTATGCGGCACAGAAATTCAAAGGATGCTGCCTGTGAAAACACTTCAGGATGTGGGTTCAAGCCACATCTGTGCTCCACAGAGGAATTTATGGCTACCACAGAGCTTTTGGGTCTCACAAGGACAGGAGTAGCCTGGACAACTTTCAAGCAATATGCCGCATCCATGCAAATAGGCCAGTCTGGACTTGACTTGCTTGAAAGAGGAGAATGTAAGCAAAAGTGGTATGTTGCATCAGTAGTAGCTATGTATGAGTAGTACTAGTTCAACAAGGACACAGGAAGAGCCCTGAGGCCAAATGGGGAAGGTCATCAGATGGGGCTGTCTAGTCTAATGTCTCGTTCTGTACAGTCCTCTACAATGGAGAGTTTTCTTGAGCAGTCCACAAGGACTGGAAGCAGCTCTCTTTTTTGATTGAATTATCCCTACACACACCAAATTGCACTATATGCACTCTGTACACAGAAGTTCCATTTAAGTATCATGAATTCTGACCAGAGTCTCTCCATGAATTTGGCGAACTCTATTCTGAAGTCTCAAGATACAGTAAAAATGCAGATTATAGTTCACTGATAAAATGCAGGTTAAAATTCACAAGTTAAAATTGACTGGGTAGTAGGGTTGGTCTCTGCGGTTTAAAAATTATTTGAAATCAGATTAAATTCGTATAAAAGTTAATTCAATTGTTTTTTGAACCATGTGCTCCAACCCGGAAGTGTAATTTCTTTACCGAACCTGGGGGCCGCCATTTTTCTTAATTATTGTAATTAGATCATATCTTCCCTCTCAGTTATTCTAACAGGAATATTTATCTCATCCAAAATAGCTTTTCGGGGTACTTACAGACATATCAGGGCCCTTTGCCTGGTCGGAGTATAATTAAAGTAAAAGGCCTCCTGGAGGAAGTGAAGAAGCAAGGAGAACCATAGAGAAACAATGGAGGTTCCTAGAGCGCCTGGAGGACTGAAGGGAAAATAGCACTTTAAACATCTAGAAAATCGGGGTAGATAGAAGGAAAAGAGGAGAAGCAGAGATAAAGGCTGAAAGAAGAGGAGGAGGGAGTGACAAGAGCACAGAGTGAAGAAGGAAAATCTACAGAAGCAAGGGGAAACCATAGAGAAAAAACAGAGGCTCCTAGAGCGCCTGGAAGACTGAACGGAAAAAAGCCTTTGCGCGCTTTTCCTCCGACCAAGCAGAGGGCCGCACAGCACTGTGATACTCTGTAAGTCACCCTAAAAAGCAATTTTGGAGAAGGTTGATATATATTCCTGTTACAAGAACCTCATACTGTATTTAGTTGGTGGTACCATTTCTATATGTTATAAATCTTCAGCTCCAGTCAATTGCACTCCAGAAGTGAAGGGAAATGTTTCCCCCTGGATTTGCCTGTGATGTCAGCCCAGTGTTTTGCTGCTGTGCGCATGTGCTGGAATAAGAACTAATAACAAATTTCGTTATTAATTATGTTACATTTTAGAATTTTTTGGAAAATTTTTGTAAGTATTTCTATTACTAATCAAAAAATCCCCCATTGTATTTTAGAACCATTATTTTTTATGGCTCAACCAAGCCTACTGGGTAGGCCTCTCCGAAGAGATATGTCCAGTTGTGTTTTAAATGTTGACAGCTGATGACTTTCTTCTGGCACGTCATTCCACAGTTGAGGTTTTAGGGGCCTTTGGAAAGATGTCCTAGCTGCTCTCCCTCTCTTCTGATGTCGTTTCACTACTAGTGGCACTTGATCAATTATTCTTCCATGGTTTTTTGGTCTCAGCAACTACTCAAAAGCATTATCTTGGATATAGATTTCCCAGACTACATGTTTTCTTTTGTACTTCAGCTTACAAACCATCCAAAGACCAAACTACACAGAGCCTTACACAGAGGAAGAGGAGGTCTAGGGAATTTCTATGGACCTCATCATATGGGGCTAAATTTGACAGCAAACATCTATCTAGCCCCAGTCACCCATGGAGCTGGCCAGCTCCATTTGCACAATGCCGTGCTGACTCTGTGGGTGCCACTCAGGCAACATGGGAGGTGTCCCGCATTGCCAAATCAATGGAAGGAAGCCGTGCACACCACACTCCCCCATGTGATTGCCCTGTTGGCAGGCCAGGCGAGGCACAGCGAAGTGGAGCACCACTGCCTCCTGCCCCTGGGCATGTGAAGAGGTCATATGTCTTCCAGTATGACTCTATAGTCAACTTTTGCTGGAAGCCTTCCACAGAATTGCACTGGAGGACGTAGAGATTCCTAGATACAATGTTTTAATCAAATCTGTGAATAATAAAATTTATAAAAGTCAAATCTGCAAATGTACATCTTTTTATTTAAAAATTGAGGTTGTCTTGTTGTAGGTGTTTGTTTGTTAGAGAGATTGAGCGTGCTGGCTGATGTGAATGGTTCATGCCTAACAGTTTCATTTCCTGGCATCCACTAGTGCTCCTAACTGGAGGCAGAGCACTCAATATACTCTGTTAATACTTTTGAAAACAATTAAACACACACACAAATAAATGGTGCTCTATGATGTCTCTTTGCTTTCCCAAGGAAATCAAGAGGGAGAAAACAAACAGATCAGCTATTTATTTGAAGTAGGAAGCAGTTGCTGTGGGTGGTGATTTTTTCCCAAGCACCCCCCCCCCCTCTCCCATGGTGTATGTTGTACTTGTAGAGGCTTCAATAGGCAAATTGAGTTAAGAGTCAAATCATTCCCTTTCACTTTAATGTCAGGAAACACGTTTTAGAAAATGGGGGAGAGGTTTTTGCCCCATTTCGCTGCTTTGTTGTGCACCATCTTACAATGACGGAGATACTGTGGCTGGGTCAACCGGTTTGTGGGGTGGTCCAGCTTCCCACCCTGGATGGCGAGGCACTTTGCCCGTCATCATCAGTAAAAAGCCTGGGGGTTGTTTTTGACCCTTTGCTGTCTATGGAGGCCCAGGTCTCCACTGTCAGCAAAACCGCCTTTTTCCACCTGCGACAGGCTAGGCGGCTGGCCCCCTACTTATCTAGAGACGACCTAGCCACAGTTATCCAAGCCACGGTCATCTCAAGGATAGACTACTGTAACGCCCTTTACATTGGCCTGCCCTTGTCCGTGATCCAGAAGCTTAAGCTCGTCCAGAGGCACTTTGTCCGTCATCATCAGTAAAAAGCCTGGGGGTTGTTTTTGACCCTTTGCTGTCTATGGAGGCCCAGGTCTCCACTGTCAGCAAAACCGCCTTTTTCCACCTGCAACAGGCTAGGCGGCTGGCCCCCTACTTATCTAGAGACGACCTAGCCACAGTTATCCAAGCCACGGTCATCTCAAGGGTAGACTACTGTAATGCCCTTTACATTGGCCTGCCCTTGTCCGTGATCCGGAAGCTTAAGCTCGTCCAGAACGCCGCTGCTCGACTCCTTGCTGGAGTGCCGGCGAGGAGCCACATAACTCCCATCTTACAGCAGCTTCATTGGCTCCCGGTCGAGCACCGGATCACTTTCAAGTTGATGGTGTTAACTTTCAAGGCCTTATATGGTCTGGGGCTGATGTATCTGAGGGACCGTCTCACCCCCTATCAATCCCAGAGATCACTCCGCTCTGAAGATCTGAATCTCCTCGAGGTGTCTGGTGTCAAGACCATCCATCTGACCTTGACCCGGCGTAGGACCTTCTCTGTGGTGGCTCCAACTATCTGGAATACTCTGCCAGCTGAAGTGCGTGCCCTGCAAGACCTCCTTGCCTTTCGCAGGGCCTGTAAAACCTATCTCTTCAAACTGGCATTTAGTTGCTGATTTTTGTAATCCTGCAGAGTTAGTTTTAGTTTAACTTTAGAATAGTTTATCTGATGTTTTTATCTGTTTTATGCTTGTGATTGTGAGCCGCTCCGAGCCCTTGGGGAGTGGCGGCATACAAGAATGATTAATAAATAAATAAATAAATGCATGGCAGGCCTCACCCACATTCCTCCCAAAGTGGGGTGGAAGCAATGAAAGAGCTACCCACACTTTCATCCCCTTTTCCCCATATGGCAGCAAGGTAGTGCATGTTGCCGCCCTTTCTCCCATCGGATGGGGACAGAGACAGGGTTCTAATGCACCCCGCCCTGTCTCCACCATGTGATAGGGGGAGCAGGAAGGGCATTCGGGGCTCCACAAGCCACCTTGCATGCCTTCCATTTTGTTAGCACGGTGGTACGGCCCAAAAGAGCCATGTGAAGAGATCCTTGGGCTCACTGAATAGGTTCACGAACTTTTTACAACTTTTTCTCTGAACTTGGTCTGACTTTCTCATTTGTGGCCCCACCCAAAATCCAGACCAATTTTGTCTGGTTATAGTATTTCTTTCACAGCTCATTTGAAGGCTATCGGGTGTCGAAGGAACCCCCAAGTATTTATAAATGTGGATAACCCTGTAAAAGGATTTGGATGATTCACTCGGCCTATATTAATTTACTGCCGACTTCTGCTTTGCCATTGGGAAAGTCAGTCTTAAGATTCTCTAAAGGACAGGAGAGTGGGCAGATGGTGGTACTTTCTAAACATGAATCACTCTTTTCCCTTTTGACTGGAACTCTGAAGGAAAGCAAAACTGAAGTTCATTAGCAATGGGTCAGAGCCAATTCCCCAGCTCCTTCCACAGTTCAGTGCTTCAAAAATTGGGGGAAGGGAACTCTGGAGGCCATAAGGTAAAGGTAAATTTTCCCCTTGACATAAGTCTAGTTGAGTCCGACTCTGGGGGATGGTGCTCATCTCCATTTCTAAGCCAAAGAGCTGGCGTTGTCCGAAAACACCTCCAAGGTCATGTGGCTAGCAGGACTGCATGGAGCTCCGTTACCTTCTCACCCGAGCAGTACCTATTGATCTACTCTCATTTGCATGTTTTCAAACTGCTAGGTTGGCAGAAGCTGGGGCTAACAATGGGAGCTCACCCTGTTCTGTGGATTTGAACTGCCAACCTTTCTGGTCTGCAGCTTAGCAGTTTAACCTGCTGTGCCACCGCGGCCCCTATGGAAGCTATACTGTGCCTTATATTTTCACCCTGGTTCTGCCTGTCCATTTTTATCTTCCCTGTTCTCTAGGAAATTCTCTACAACACCTTTTTCCTTCCAAACTCTTTTCCCTTCTTTCTCTGTCATTTTGTGTCCTGTGCAGTCATATCAGTGCAATGACACCTCGATTGTCGTGGATCTGTCCATTGCAAATCTAGGGGTTTATAGTTTAATGAAGGTATTTAAC
Organism: Anolis apletophallus; assembly: GCA_030556195.1. Taxonomy (NCBI): domain Eukaryota; kingdom Metazoa; phylum Chordata; class Lepidosauria; order Squamata; family Anolidae; genus Anolis; species Anolis apletophallus. The sequence goes on along the minus strand of JARBWK010000002.1, from coordinate 190,187,798 downwards.
TAGTGGTGTAGTAGTTTGAGAATTGGACTTTGAGTCTTGCATCATGAAGATTGTCAGTATTGTAGGAACAGCCTTTGTCAGCAACTAGGGGAGAAAAACTCATGAGTCAATAGCATGGATCTGGGATTAGGAGACATCACATAAATATTAGAGCCCTACACCGGAATTTCCAAGGCTAGAGTAACACATGCAAAAGTTTTAAACCAGGGCTGGATATCATACCGCCCTCCAGATATTGTTGAATTTCAACACCCAGCAGCCCCAGAAAGCAGAGCAAATGTTTGGAATGCCAGGTTGCAATTCAACAACTTCTGGAGAACTCCACATCCCTCATTTCTACCTCAAGCCACGTCCAACTTGAGAGGTCTCATAGCTTCCCCCATCAGATCAAAACAGTGATGGGTTCCGGGAATGTGGCGCAGCTGGCTGGGTGTCAGCTGTATTGTAGCAGTAACTCGGAGTCCCAAAACTCCCAAGGCAATACCTTTTGAGCAGGGCTGCCGTTTCTATCTGAGCGCAAGGACGGAAGACGCGACAATTCGTACTGCGGTTCAGGAAACCAGCTTTATTTGCATCACATCAGCTGATGGGTCTGCCCTCCCTGTGCGGAAACGCAGCCGCTGGCGGACAGAACCCCGATTCTTCTCAGTAACCAGGTTTTATACAAACAATGGCGACAATATTTCAGTCCCTCCCTTCTTCATGCATTATTACTGGCTAGCATTCATGAACCCCTATAACTCTATCCAATTAAACAAAGCATTCTAGCATCTCAATCCTATTTGCTAATATCTGTTGCGCAGTGTGAATTTCCATAATTGTTCTATGTTATCTGCTCTAATGTGCAGCTTGTTCTTAAATCGTTACATTCTTCTACCAAGCTTCTCACTGTTGCCTGCCAAGAGAGAAGCCTCATTTGCCATGCGCATTCCCTAGCCCATTCACAAACTTTGTAAACAAACCCGCATGGTGAGAACTAAGCCAATCACGGCTGTTTATCTTTCTAGAAGCACATGATGTTCCCTGGCTAATCACAGCCTACGCTTACGTGAACCAATAGTGGCTTTCTTTTTGTGAGCCAATCACCATTGTCCATTCTCGGACTGCTGCTGGCAAGCTGACTCTATTATCCTAATTCTATGCCTGTTCTAAGCAGCACTTTCCCCTGGCGTTTCTTCTGTTAAAGCATCAATTTCTCCTTCAGTATAAGATCTCTACTGACCAGAAGGTCATGAGTTCGAGGCCTGCTCGGGTTGAGGTGGGCTCTCGACCTATTGTGTAGCCTGTTGTCGACCTTTGCAACCCGAAGGACAGTTGCATCTGTCAAGTAGGAAATTTAAGGTACCACTTAGTGGGGAGGCTAAATTTAACTGATTTACGAGGCCATAAAAAAGATCTCCAGAAAACACTCTGAGGAATGAAGGAGTGCAACAGCTCCCCCTGGTGGCCAGATGTTAATTGCCTCTGTCTGTCTTGTGGGTTTGTGTGTCTAAATATGTGTTCATTGTAATCCGCAAATGTAATGTATTCATTGTAATCCGCCTTGAGTCCCCTGCAGGGTGAGAAGGGCGGAATAGAAATGAAGTAAATATATGTATATAATAAAAGTCAGTGTTTGCGGCCGAGCGGTGGGAGGAATATGTGGCAGCGTTTCGATTGGCTGCCACTCTGGGATTATTTGCATAAATGGCTGTGACTGGCCAGCCTCCCAACATTCCAACACAGCACAGAGAGGAAAGGGAAGGGCCTGAGGCAGGCATAAATGGCTGGAGTTGAAGTTAGCCAGTTGACAGTTTTTTCTGTTGGAAATGGAATGTTCAGTACCTTCACCCAATACACTTCTAAGGTGACTCAGAGGGAAAGCAAAAGGCCTCAGGCAGTCAGCCACTGCGGCCCACAGCAATGACGGATCAGGACCAAACATGGCAAACAAGGGACCAATGGCCCACTACGCAACCTAGTGTGGTGTAGGGCAGGATGAGCCACGAATGATGGGATTTGCAGTACCTTCACCTCATTCACTTCCCAAACAACACTGCAGCCCCTATAAATCACAGATCAGGCCCAAAATTGACAACAAGGCTTCCTTAACTTTATTTTCCTGACTAGGCCTCAGCGCATGGGATATTGTTAGGCTTCCTCAACTTGATTTTCCTGACTAGGCCCCAACAATGACAGAACAAGACCAAACTTGGCACACAGACCCCCCCCCCCCCCAAGATGCACCCTACATCCTGGTGCAGTTTGAGGAAGGATGGACCATGGATGATGGGAGTTGCAGTACTTTAATTCACTTCCTTAGAGCACTGTGGCCCACACCAATGACGAACCATGGCACACAATGCCTTCCTCAAATAACCCGGGCACCACCGGGTCCCCAAGCTAGTAAATAAATAAATACTGGTTGTATACAAGGTTGGAATTGAGCTGTTTTAAATTATCTTATACAGTATATTGAAGTTTTTGCTGGAGGCCCCCAAACTAGTTACTGCTTTCTTAACTTGTGCATAAATCTGTGGGTGGGTGGAAGCCACCAAGAGGCTCTGTATAACCTGCCCAGTATAGCAACCCTGAAAGTGAGCTGTTGCCAGTGTCAGCATCAAAGTCACTCTGCCCAGCACATAGGTGTATTTGGGGAGGGGGGTAAGGGCAGGGCTGAATTCGGTCTCGAAATGATATTTTCCCCTTCAGTATGCCAATTTATTTGCAGTCACTTAATCATTTTGAAACAGAGTTTAGGAATCCAAAGAAACCGAGTAGGCAAAGTGAACAAGAAAATGTAAACATGGCAAATAGAAGAGTTCTAAGTATGAACTATTTTCATGCAAGAAATTTGGAGATGAAAGAAAAATATGAGGAGGCACATTTTTTATTGGGAAGGGGAGACTGTAACCCTCCCTCCAAAGCTATGCCCTGCATGCACTTCTAGTTTTGTCATCTTCTGATCCAAATTGCAGTACTCTGTTTTCTATTTTAGTTCCTAAATAAAATGCCTGGGAGCCATTTGACATATAAATGTAGTCCCTGAAGGAGGAAGATCCTTGTCTAGAGGTTGATTGCCGGAAATGATTGGACTGCCATTATCTCCCAGCTGTTTTCTTTCCATGAAGCCCAGCAAGGAGCCCCTTTCTGTCAAGTGTGATATGAGTCACTTTTCAAAGAAAGACACTTAAGTGTTAAAATAGATAAAACACCACAGACTCCAAGAGACGCTGCCCTGTTGAAAGTTAGCTCCTTGTTTCAGGCAGGAGCTGAGCTGTGGGAGAGAGAAAGAGGTATAAGAACATAAGAACATAAGAAGAGCCATGCTGAATCGGGCCTCAGCCCATCTAGTCCAGCATTCTGTGTCACACAGTGGCCCACCAGTTGTACACAGGGATCTCTAGCAGAAAGGAGGGCAAAACCCTCACCTGCTCCCGACCCCCACAACCCGTACCCGGGGAAAATCCTGCCTGCCTCCATCAACACAGAGGTGGCACTTGAATGTCCATTTCAGTAACTACTGATTCCCTTGGTATCCATGAATCTGTCTAATCCTGCCTTGAAGCTGTCCAGGCTGACAGCTGTCACAACCTCCTCTGGAAGTGAGTTCCATAACCCAATGACCCTCTGGGTGAAGAAATATTTCCCTTTATTAGTCCTAACTTTCCTACCTTGGAGCTTTAGGGAGTGCCCCTAGTCCTAGTGTTGGGTGACAGAGAAAAGAATTTTTCTTTATTCACCTTTTCTATCCCATGCATGATTTTATACACTTCGATCAAGTCACCTCTTAAACGCCGTCTTTCAAGGCTGAAAAGTCCAAGGCGTTGCAACCTGATTTCATAAGGGAGCTGCTCCATCCCTTGGATCATTTTTGTTGCCCTTCTTTGTACCTTTTCCAGTTCCGTTATATCCTTCTTGAGGTGCGGTGACCAGAATTGTACACAGTACTCCAGATGTGGCCTCACCATAGATTTGTAGAGAGGCAATACAACATTTGCCGACCTATTTTCGATTCCCTTCCTGATCAGGCCAAGCATAGAATTTGCTTTTTTCACTGCTGCAGCGCACTGGGTTGACATCTTCATTGAGCTGTCCACCAAAACCCCGAGATCCCTTTCCTGGTTTGTCTCAGAAAGCTTTGATCCCATCAGTTGATAAGTGTAGTTGGGGTTCTTTGCCCCGATGTGCATGACTTTACACTTGTTTAGGTTAAAATGCATTTGCCACTTTGTTGCCCATTCACTCAATTTTGAGAGATCTTTCTGGAGCTCTTTACAGTCAGTTTCATTTTTAACTACCCTGAACAGTTTAGTGTCATCTGCAAACTTTGCTACCTCACAATTTACTTCTACATCCAGATCATTTATGAATAAATTAAAAAGTAACGGACCCAAAACTGAACCTTGGGGTACGCCAGTTCTCACCTCTTTCCACCCAGAGAAATGTCCGTTTATTACCACCCTTTGTTTCCTACAGTTTAGCCAGGTTCCAATCCAGGACAAGACCTGTCCCCTGATTCCATGGCTGAAGAGCTTATTTAGGAGCCTTTGGTGAGGGACTTTGTCAAAAGCCTTTTGAAAGTCAAGGTAAACAATATCGACTGGGTCCCCTTTATCTATGTGTTTATTTACACCCTCAAAGAATTCTATCAAGTTAGTAAGACATGATTTGCCTTTGCAAATGTATGAACTGGTATGACCTGGTATGACCACTGAATAGACATTCAGATCAGTCTGCTGAATAGAAAGAAGCCTCGTATTAAAACACCCCTTCAGACCCATCTTCCTGCCTCAGCTATCCAGATTCTGTATTCACAGATCTCATGATAGCTTCACTCGCTGTTCAGTGTACTTTAATGTGCTACGATGTCCATAACAATCCTAATTGTGCAACTCTGTTTTCCTTGCCATCAGCTAGATACGAGGGCGGGTCAATAGGTCCGTGACTTTTTGAATGAAACACAGCTTTTTGGATTTTAAAAAATCATTTTATTTTTCAACGTAGTCTCCTTTGAGCTCTCTACACTTTGTCCAACGTTTCTCCAATTTTTTTATCCCTTCCAAAAAATAAGATTTGTCGAGGTCATCAAAATAGGTTTTTGTTGGTGAGATGATTTCATTGTTGGAGTCAAATCTCTTTCCGCCGAGCCATTTCTTCAGGTTTGGAAACAAGAAATAGTAACTCGGCGCTAAATCCGGAGAATAGGGTGGATGAGGGAGCAATTCGTATCCCAATTCATGGATTGTTGCCATGGAAACTGCACATGTGTGCACTCTTACATTGTCCTGGTGCAAAATAACTTTTTTCTTGACCAAATGCGGTCATTTTTTTTTCAAATCCTCATTAAATCGACCCAATAAGTTGGCATAATATTTGCCATTGATTGTTTTACCCTTTTGTCAAGATAGTCAATGTGGATTATACTGCGTGCATCCCAAAAAATGGTTGCCATAACTTTATTGGCTGACAAACCCACCTTGGCCTTCTTTAGTGCCGATTCATCTCGAGAAACTCACTGTTTTGACTGCTGTTTGTTCTCTGGTGTGTTGTGGTGGATCCACGTTTTGTCCACGGTTATGAAAAGGCGCAAAAACCCGTCCATATTGCGGTTGAACAACTCCAAACACTACTGCGAAATTGTCACACAATTGCGTTCGGGTTGATTGTGAGCAAACACGGCACCAATCTTGCAGAAAGCTTTCTCATACCCAAGTGATCATTTAAAATTGAAACCACTGAGCCATGTGAGATGCCTATGGCTTCCACAATCTCTCGCACTTTCAAGCTCTGATCGGCCAAAACCAAATCATTAATTTTTTCAATTGTTTCGGGTGTAGAGACCTCAACTGGGCGTCCAGAACGTTTTGGCATCTTCCGTGCTTACACGGCCACAACAAAATTCAGTAAACCACCTTTTTACCATTGAAATTGATGGTGCAGAGTCCCCATAGTATTTATCAAGCTTAGCCTTGGTTTGAGTGATGGTTTTTTTCCGCAAAAAAAATGTTTAATGAGCACACAAAATTCACTTTTTTCCATTTTCTCCTCAAATCACGCGGTAGTCTGCTATCAATGGCGGTTAAACACAAACGAAATAACACAGCTTGTTCAAATTTTGACAGGAGTCAACTGACAGATGCCTGTTGACAGGAGCAGTGTTGCCCTTTCAGTTAAGAGGCAGGAAATTCAAAAAGTCACGGACTTATTGACCCACCCTCTTACAACTGTTATGTATTCTTAACAACAACATCAAAAACATCCCTCGTGCAGAGTGCCATTTATTCCCCACTTATGTCACTAACAGGAGGCCAGCCATAATCTTCCATTTCATGCAACAAATGGATTCCAAAGGCATTGTTGTTATTTTTCGTTTAAGAGCATCAGTGCGAAGAGCATAGCAGAATGTGCTATACAGAAACTGACTATGTGATCCATGTTGGGTTGTACAACAAAAGGGATGCTGCCTACTCATTTTTAATCTTTCCCCCTTTTCTCCAGTGGTGATGTCTTATCATGACTCATTCAGGGATTGGGAATTTGAAGACATGGCTGTGTTACTACCTGTGAAGGCGTGGCTGATGCCACCTGTGTATAAGACTTTAAATTGCAAGGTTTAAACTATTGGATTATGTTTTAACTAGTTTGTTTAGTGTTGTTAAGTTTTGGTTGCATTGATTGGTTCTTTAGAGCTGTCAATCATCGTTAAGTTTGTTTTTCCTCCCCCTTGAGACTTTGGAAAATCTAGCTTTCTCTTTAGATTTTGCCTGCATCTCTACAGAAGAGGACGTGTTAGAGGGTTTGCCAGCCAGGCCTCAGTCAGGCATTCTCTAGCACCAACTCTTTATATCTTGGATTCATTCTGCATATCCAGCACACCTGGATGGGACTGTGGAATCTCAAGCGCCTTCAACTGGTCATTTGGCACCAATAGGAAGGCTCCGTGCCTTCAATATAGGCCATTTGACTGGGGCTAAGAGAGTTCTCACCTCAAAGCCATTGAGAGAGAGAGAATTTGGAAAGCCATCCGGCTGAAAGCTTCCTGGACCCAAACAACGAAAGAACTGTAATGTATATTTTATTTTACCCCTGTTTGGAGAACCAAGTTTAGTACCTCAGTAAGATAACTCCTTTTGTGAACAATAAAGCCTGTTTGAGTTATCTAAAGTGACTGGTTTGGTCCTTGAGAGTTCCAGTTCTCTATGGGAAGGCAAGAAGAAGTCCCCTGGGAAGAGATGTCACGTCCTTGTTCCTATTCTAAGTCAAAGACCCCAGGCGCGTCTTCATACTACCTCTTCATACAGCCCCTGGGGCCATACTGTTTCGCTGGCAGTTGCCAGTAAGAGGGAAAGTGTGGGGAGTGGCTCTTGGTGCCCTGCGCTCCCTCGCTCCTTCTCCCATCACATGGTGGGAACGGGACAAGGAACATTGATACCCTGTCTCCATCATATGGGAGAAAGGGCAACAATGCATGTTGCCCTGTCCAGGTCCGGATTAACCCCTTTTGGTGCCCTAGGCCACACTTTGGAATTACGTCCCCAAACCAACCTCTACTGCACCCCCCTCCTCCTCCTCCTTGCGGCGCCACGCACCCTCCTTCCTTGGGTCAAGAAAAGAGGGTGCGAGGAGGAGGCGGATGGAAGCCCCGCCCCCCGGTGCCAGCAGCGGCCCCGGGGGTGGGGCTTCCCTCCGCCTCCTCCTCTTCGCGGCGCGCCCTCCTTCCTTGAGTCAAGGAAGGAGGGCACGAGGAAGAGGAGGCAAAGGGAAACCCCGCCCCCGGTGCCGGCAGTGGCCCCGGGGGCGGGGCTTCCTTCCGCCTCCTGCTCTTCGCGGCATGTCCTCCTTCCTTGAGTCAAGGAAGGAGGGCATGCGAGGAGGAGTAGGAAGAAAGGGAAGCCCCCAGGCCCTTGCGGCGCGCATGCACCCTCCTTCCTTGACTCAAGGAAGGAGGGGGCAAGAAGGAGGAGGCAGAGTGAAGCCCCGCCCCCCTGGGGCCGCTGCCGGGCATACGCAGCAGGAGGACGCGAGTGCCTCTGTCACCTCCGTCACGTTCCTGGGTGCCGCGCATGCCCGGCAGCGGCCCCAGGGGCTTCCCTCCGCCTCCTCGCACCCTCCTTCCTTGACAAGGGGGCAGGGGCAATGTCAAGGGGGGGCGCCATTCCCTCCTCCCCTGCCCCCTCGCAGCACTCTCCCCCTGCCCTCCCGAGAGAGAGAGAGAGAGAGAGAGAGAGAGAGAGAGAGAGTTGCATTGCATTTTTGTTTCAACATTTTTGGGTTCGTGTGAATTGCGCCCCCTTTAGCTTGTGCCCCTACGCCATGGCCTAGGGTGGCCTTATGGGTAATCTGGCCCTGGCCCTGTCACTGTTTCCCCCATCATATGGGGAAAAGGAAAGTGTGGGTAGCTTCATCGGAGCTCCCAAAACACACTTTCCTCTTCGTTGTGGTAGAGGAAGCTATGCTTCTCCTGAACTACTGGTGATGCTCAACAGGCCCTATCTAAAAGAGGAAAAAAGGACACAAAAAAGGCCCCATGTGCTGAGGTCCCATTTCTGGAATATCAGTATGCATCTTGTAGTATCTTAGAGACTAATCAAGGTAATGACGTTGGTAAAACAAGCTTTCATACACTGATGCATAGGAAGAACTTAGGGCACATATACATTGGCCACTTAGGTTGTTTTGGAATCAGTTTGGGAGGAATCCATTTTGCTGTGCAACAGGGCCGTAGCCAGGATTTTGATTCTCGGGGGGGGGGGCTGAGAGTGGGTGGAAGAGGGTCTACCCTAGCAAACCTTTTGTATTGTTATCCCAATGACCCCATGAATGTGGGATATAATGAGCATGGTGATCAGATCATGATATAAGTGCACATAACAGTTTAAATAATGTACCAGTAAGGCCTTCTCGCGGATCACCCTGAGAATTTCGGGGGGGGGGGCTGAAGCCCCCTTAGCCCCCCCCCCCTGGCTACATGCCTGCTGTGCAAGTAATTAGATTGACAGGTCTGGAACTGGTTTGAGACCAGGAAGATAGTCACATTTACCACAGAGCCTGGCCTTAAAATGCAATGCGGGTTCCCTCTCCCACTTTCTCAAGAAATGCGCATCAGCGTTCCAAAAACTTAGGAGATGAAAAATAAAGGGAAAGTGACGGTTAGAAGTTGAGGTAATCAATTACTCTTCCCAGGAGGTCAGTTAGCCTCCTGTTAGCCAGCCATACTCTTGGAGAACTTTTCAACAGCTCTGCCTTCTGAATTCTACAAAGTGCTTCCGCAAGGGCGAGTGTCTACAGTGCCCTCTGCATTCTGTGGAACTGATTTTGCCCTGGTATCTGAGACATAGGGATCTGCTGCAGCACATTAAAGGCTTAACTTTGAGTTTTCTGTGGCTTTCTTTAAAAACACTGTAACCTCTTTAATCTGAGTTTGCAGTATGCATTGGTGGCATGTGTGTTGTAGCCTCCTCAGTTTCAAATAATCTTGAAGCTGCATTCAATAATCACTGTAGATGGGGCTTTAGTCTATGAAAGCTTATGCTACCACCGTCATTCTCTCTGTCTCTAAGGCAGTGTTTTCTAACCTTTTTTGAGCGTGCAAGGTAAACAATCTAGAAGACACGAGATTGCCCAAGTTGTGCCTGATGGAGCAATTCAGAGTCCCCTCTCAGAAAACATGGGGGGGGGGGGGGGCTGCATAATGACATACCTCAACCTACCGGGGCACCAGGTGGATCCGTCCAAAATCAGATTGAATTCAATGATGAACCGGGTGAAGCAGAGGGTACTCGATATATGTGCCCAAGATGACCTAGCCCATTTGGCTAGGGTTAAATCCATGCACTGGTTAGCCCAACAACCCAACTACTTTGACACTGCCCCGTATCTGGCTTGCCCGCTCCTACCCCACCTTAGGATTGCCCTAACTAGAGCTAGGTTCGAGCAATTCGAGTCTATGGTGAGGGCCGGCAGATATGCTGCCCTACCTATCGGGACCGAGTCTGTGTCTGCGGCCTACCAGAAGTCGAGGAGTTAGTCCACATTCTGTTGAGCTGTCCCATTTATGCAGAGGAGAGGGAGAAATACCTTAGCTATTTACTATCTAAAGGACATTTTGGCCCTCTACCTTTAACATTAACTTCCTCCTCTCGGACTCAAACCTTCAAACAGTGTATAAGGTAGCTGCTTACTTATTTAGAGCATTCAAAAAGAGACAGCGGTATATGGAGTCTATTGGAGTCAACTGTGCGGGGGATGAGTTCCAGTAGCCGGCACGGAACAGCCCGCGGTACAGTGGTAATAAGCGTCTCATCAACTGATCACCGGGCCTCTTAAGTATCCTATGCTAATAGTTCCCCTTCCTATGACAACTGCAATAAGCTTAACTTTTAATGTGTTACATTGTATTTGCCTTGCACATTAGGTACTGATGTTATCTTTTATCTTGTATATACTACTACTGCTGTTGGAGCTTTTATTTGAAATGACCTGACGGTTACTCAATAAACGTGACTGACTGACAACCTTTTTTGAGCCGCGGCACATTTTTTACATTTACAAAATCCTGGGGCACATCATCAACCAAAATGACACAAAATGACACTCTAACATGGTAATACATATAGTTAATATGTTTTAAAATGTATTTATACACTCAGTGTGAAACCGGGGCCTTTTTCGATGAACACAACATAAATATCCTTGAACCAAACTTGACACACTGAACTTTCATGAGACCAACAGAAAGTACTGAAAGGGTTTGGTGGGCATTGACCATGAGTTTGGGAGTTGTAGTTCACCAGTCCCTCCTCTTCTTTCCAAAGGTGCAAACTTTTCCTCAGAGCAGGGGTTGCGAAGGCACCTGCTCGGGCTTCCTCCTCCTCCCCGGGGCCCCCTCCTCACCTCTCCTTCCCAGCCAGAGTTCGCAGATGCACTGGGCTCCTCCCAGCCCATCCCTGCCAAAGGCAGCCTATCCCACATGACCAGGGCCGGCCCCATGCTCTTAAAGGGACACGTGCCTCCAAGCCAGGCCCACGAGCTACACGTCCCCGAGCAGTAACAAATGCCCCCTGGCCATCTCCAGCCCTCCCCCCTCTCTCACACACACAAGCAATAGAGGGGGGGAGCGCAAGGTAGGGGGGAGCACGCGAGGCAGAAGGGAAGGAAGGAGGAGAGCAAAGGCATGCTCTGGTCTCCTCCTCTTCTCCCCCCTCCCTTCCCCTCTGTTGGCCGCTCTGCTTGCCTGCCTGCCTGCCGGGGCCTGTCAGAATCGACAGGCGGGCCGCAAAATGCCCAGGTCTGGTATTGGAGGTTCCAATTTCCCACGGCACACCTGATGATCGCTCACGACACACTAGTGTGCCACGGCACACTGGTTGGGAAACACTGCTCTAAGGTGATACAAGTTCCCTTTTCATAGGGGATTGCGATATTCTCTCCACATGTCTTTAAACTATTTAAGGACTGAGCTGGCTAAGCATTTCCCTTTTATGTAGAATTCTGTAGAGTTCTTCCATTCAAGGAGTGGCATGTACAACATACAGGAGACAAAATAAGGACATTCCCTCAATCAGAATACTGCTCCCCAGTAAAAACATTCCTACAGTCTACACAATTCTAGCATTTCAGTAACTTAAAACTTAAGTTGACAACTTAGAAATAGAGTTTATATGTTCAAAGAAAAGGGGCGGGCAGTTATAAAGTGAGTGAGAATAGGAAATATAAAGGTTCTCAGGATTAATTTTCAATGGCTCACTTTCTTAATGGCTAGAAAATGAGGGATTAAAAGGAAATTTCATTTGGGGGACATAATTCTGATTTGGTGGACTACACCCCCAAACCCCTTCACCTCACAGATATACTGTTTGACTAATGTAATGATGGTTATGTTAAACCTTTTTTGTGTTTTGGTCTCATGTTTCTCACCTCTGACCAAGTCAAAATGGGATTCAGAAACGGTTTCCCTAGAACAGTAGGGTCTAGGTCTGATCAAGTGTAAGTAGGACCTTAGACGTCATCACATTGATGAAGAGGCACAGGCCGATTCACCACCCTCCGTGATGAATTCATAGGGCAATCCCAGTACTCTCTGCACCCCCTCGCCTGCAGCAACACTTCCCCATCTCATGTTTTCTGTGGAGCTTCCTAGTGTCCATCATGTGATAGGCAGCGTAGGGCTCCATGCATCAACTGTGCTGCAAGCATCCTAGAACACTTGTTGATGAATTGATGAGGGCCACAGCCACATGATGAAAGGGCATCACCTTTTGTATTGGTGATTTGAGCATGGTGATCAGATCATGATAGCCTTCATGACAAATACATGGGGCAGTGGGGCAATCCCAGCACATGGGGCAGTGGGGCAATCCCAGCACCATGCGCCCCACACCTTGCCTTGCCCACAGCAATGTTTCCCCATCAGACATGTTTTGCGGCTTCTCCCCGCACTGATCCCATTGTTCCCAACAGAACACAGGAACCCTCCCATCTTCTGGGAGGACCCTCCTAGGACTCTTGCAAAGACACCTATGATGAAGTCCAAAGTCTGTTCTTTACAGTACTTATTTATTCAAAAGTAATCAAACTGGTATATATAGGATTGCAGCTTTAAGACGCTCTTGAGCTGGAATGAAATAAGTGAACAGCTGGTTGCTCTAAATCCTCTGTTGCAGTTCATCAAGTCTACTTAATCCCAGTTCTATAATTTGGCCTTGGTACTAAAGCATAATGTCATTTCTTCTACAGAAAATTGCCTAGGTGAAAGAATAGCTCCCTTTTTTGATTTACCAAAATGACTGAATGTTGAAGTTATTGAAATCCCTAGCTGCGAGCTAGATATTTGTTTTTGCTGTCCAAGAAGAATTAAGCAATTACATCATCGAGCAAACATGAGTATAATGTATTTTTAACTATTATTAAACCGTGAAGGGTGGCTGTGGCTGGCTTATTCCTGAACTTTGAAGGGTAATAAAAGATGAGCAAAGTTTTGTGATGCATATGGATACGTGAGATGTCTTCTTTTTTTTCAAAATTCTTTTGGCAATGTGTCTACTAATGCAAAATTTGCAATCTGTTACTTTTGGGTCCTTAACTATAATAGTTTAAATGGTATTTTTCTTTGGGTCCTTTTTAATAGCTTGGATGATGGTTTAGTCTAGAGCAGGGGTGCCCATTACGGTGATCGTGAGCACCTAGTCGATCTTCGGCCCTCTTCCAGGTGATCTTTGGGCCTCACCAGCTGGGTGGCGCGCTCTTGCCATGCTGAACCCAAGGAGGAGGGGGCTGCGGGGATGGAGACTCCGCCTCGCCCTTACTCGCCCTCGAAGGAGAAAGGCGACGAGGGCACAAGCAGCAGCAGCAAGTGGAGTCTCCATCCCCGCAGCCCCCTCCTCCTCGGGTTCAGCCCCAGGAACACGGCGGAGCCCTCCCTCCTCACCCCCCAACCAAGGAAAGAAAGCAGCCCCACACAGCTCGCTCGCCCAGGTCTCGGCTTGGAATGGGAGTCCCGAGGGCAGCAGCAGGGTTTGCGGCGGGGCTTGCTTGGCTTTGCCCCACCTAGCCCGGCCTCCTTCGCCTCTCTCTCTCTCCTTCTCCCTCTCCCCCCCCTCCCTCCTTCCAGCGCCCGCCTGCCTGCCTGTCAAAAGGATCCAAAAAGTTCCCCGGATTTCTTTCTTCTCTCCTTGGCTCTCTCTCTTTCTCTCTCTCACACACACACACACACACACAAACATTCCCTCCATCCCTCCCACAGCCTCGCATCCTATCCCTGCGCGCGCCTTCGCCTTGCTCCCCCCCCCCAGCAGCAACCAATGGGTGGTCACGTCAACACACCGTGCATGGCAAGACGAGCTCCAGGGCCCACCCACTAAAGCCTCATTTTGGTGAAAGAAGCCCCGCGCAGGTGGAAGGCAGTGGCGGGAGCGTGCGCGGCAGAGGACCAGGAGCGTGCAGGTAGATCTTTTTGACTTGGTTGTTAGAAAGGTAGCTCTCAAGCTGAAAAAGTGTGGGGACCCCTGGTCTAGAGGGTATGCTTATCAAATTTGCAGATGACACTAAATAGGAAGGGATGACTAATACCTGTCAAAAACCAGGACCCCAAAACCCACAACCAGGGGGAGATCTCATTGGTTATCATGAAGATTTCCACCAGTGGAAACCCATAAATAATTTTCTCTTTCTTGACCTTTGCACAGTGGCATAAGCATGACCTGGGGAAACACTGAGAAATCTTCTTTCCTCCAGGCTGGTGACACAATCCTTTGGCTCCCAACTCTCCTGTGACAATGAATCCTCCTCCCAGCCTGAATGCTCATCAAGCCAACTATTATTCTGTCTTTGTCCCTCCCTAGGAACTTATCAAGGGATCTCAACACATTGTTTTCTCAGCTGAAACTCATTGAGAAACTCCAGCTGAAAGGGTTAAGCCATCTGCCAAACCATAAAAGCCATTAACCTAGAACCTTGCCCAAATTCCTGCCCTAAGTACCCAAAAGTGGTGGACATAACAAATGCCTAGAAGCATCAAACTGAGCAATGACAATGTATTGTCGAAGGCTTTCATGGCAGGAAACACTGTGTTGTTGTAGGTTTTTTTGGGCTATATGGCCATGTTCAAGAGCAGTTTTTCCCAACCTTTTTTGAGCCGCTGTATTTATACACTCAGTGTGAAACCTGGGCCTGTTTCGATGAACACAACATAGATATCCTGGCAGGAATGGCAGAAAGACACAAACTTCCCACACAAAACTCCCATAACCAAGAGAAAATCCTATAAGAGTTTGGTGGGCATTGACCCCGAGTTTTGGAGTTCATCTATATCCAGAGAGCACTGTGGACTCAAACAATGATGGATCAGGACCGAACTTGGCATGAATACTCAATATGCCCAAATATGAACGCAGATGGAGTTCAGGGGAAATAGACCTTGACATTTGGGAGTTGTAGTTGCTGGAATTTATAGTTCCCCTACAATCAAAGAGCATTCTGAACCCCACCAATGATAGAACTGGGCCAAACTTCCCACACAAAACCCCCAGGAGGCAAGAGGAGGTCTCTACTTGGGGAAAGGGAGGCGGGCCTTCCCAATGCATGGAGACGGAGAGACCAAGTAGACCAGTCTTTCTCAACCAGTGTGCCGTGGCACACTAGTGTGCCGTGACGGACCTCCTGCTGTGCCGCGAGAAAAGCTCTCTGCCCCCCTTCCTCCCCCCCTTCCTGCTGAACTCCTGCTGCTTGGAGGAGGAGGAGGAAGGGCCGGGCAGTGGCGAAGAAAAAGGAGAAGGGACCGGGGCGCCGCCTCCTTCGGCCGTTTCCCCAGCCACCCTCCAATCCGCCATGATGCCCACCATGACTCTCGCCCCTTGCTCGCTGAAGCCGCATGGAGGAGGAGCCCCGCCCACTGAAGCCCGTTCACTGCTCATGCTCCTCCTCTGTAGGTGAGCTGAAGCTGGGGGGAGGGGCGGGGCATTGCGCTGCCTGGCTCTGCCCCCTCTCCTGGCTTCGGCATTCCCAGCAGCTGCTCCAGCCTTGAGGGGACAGTGCCAAGCCAGCATTGTGCTGGCTCTCACACCGCTGGCTTGGCACTGCCCCCTCAAGGCTGGAGCAGCTGCTGGGAGAGGTGAAGCCGGGGGTAGGAGGCAGGGCATGGCGCGGCCTGGCTCCGCCCCCTCCCCGGCTTCAGCACTCCCAGCAGCTGCTCCCAGCAGGCCACCAACCCCCAACCGTTCTTTACTGTGTTAGAGTGCCATTTTGTGTCATTTTGGTTGGTGGTGTGCCCCCGGATTTTTTTAATGTTAAAAGTGTGCCGCGGCTCAAAAAAGGTTGGGAAACACTGAAGTAGACAATGGGTGGGGAGGGGGGGTGTTTGTAATTTTGTGCCTTTATCGAGGTAGGTAGGTTTCTTAGGGTTTTTATACTTCGACACACTAGACTCCCCCCACCCCACCCTGGAGGTTCCAATTTCCCACGGCACACCTGATGATCGCTCACGGCACACTAGTGTGCCCTGGCACACTGGTTGGGAAACACTGCTCTAGAGGCATTCTCTCCTGAAGTTTCACCTGCATCTATGGTAAGCATTCTCGGAGGTTGTGACCTCACAACCTCTGAGGATGCTTGTCATAGATGCAGGTGAAACGTCAGGAGATAATGCCTCTAGAACAGACCTGGGCAATTGCCAGCCCTCCGGGTGTTTTGGACTTTAAATCCCAGAAATCTTAACCATTGGTAAACTGGCTAGGATTTCTGGGAGTTGAAGTCCAAAACACCTGGAAGGCCGGCAATTGCCCAGGTCTGCTCTAGAACATGGCCATATAGCCCGAAAAAACCTACAACAACACTGAGCAATGACAGTTTGATTAAATTTCCCACCAGATCAGAGAACCAATCAGCGGCAAAAAAAAAAAAAAAAGTGGTGTGTCTACACCAATCAGCATGTGGATTGTACTCCACACTAATCATCGCCCGGCATGGCAAAAAGTCCACTTTTGAATTGTTGTCACATCTCTAAAAAAAATCTCTCTGTATGTACCCATTGCCTTTATGTCTGATTTGGGAGTGTTTTATTCCCTGACACCCAATTTTTAAAGAAATAAACCTCTGTTATTGCTCTACCTGTCGTGTCTCATTTCAGGGAATTGGATCTCAGATGTGCCAGGAACCTGAACCCGCGATTCTGCAGAGTTGCTCTAGATCAGTGTTTCTCAACCAGTGTGCCGTGGCACACTAGTATGCCGTGAGCGATCATCAGGTGTGCCATGGGAAATTGGCACTTTTCCCTCCTACCAGCTCTTTCTCCCTATTTCCCTCCCTTAAGATCCTCCCAAGGCAAAGGAAGGGCTCCGCCGAATGCCAGGGCCAGGCCCGCCCTGAGGAAGCCTTCAGGAGCCTTGACTCAGCATGGCTCCAGCTCCCGCTCAGGGCTGCTTCAGCCTCCTGATATGTTTCATAGATCTGTGTGGCTGGCCTCTTTCGCTGCCTCCCTCCGGAAAACCAGAGCACTGGGCGGAAGTGATTGAGTCTGCGTTTTCGCATTGGCTTGGATTTCTGGTGAGAACAAATCCGGAAGCTCCA
Organism: Anolis apletophallus; assembly: GCA_030556195.1. Taxonomy (NCBI): domain Eukaryota; kingdom Metazoa; phylum Chordata; class Lepidosauria; order Squamata; family Anolidae; genus Anolis; species Anolis apletophallus. The sequence continues at coordinate 190,170,755 of JARBWK010000002.1, read as the reverse complement.
CGTCGGTGAGTTGGGCAGTGAGCAAACCTGGGAGCATTGGGAGGCTGAAGCATTCACAGGTTTCCAAGAAACAAATTGAGTCTCCCCGCTTGGAAATGTTTTGGTTTTTTAAAACTATTTTACGGGATTTTTTGAGAGTTGCCCCCCCCCCCCTTCCAAGGAATTGTTTATAACAGCTTCATGACATCCATAGTTAACTGGAAGCAAGTTTCACTCAGGGTGAAATGTCACAAGGGTCTGGAGAAGAAGCCCTATGAGGAGTGGCTTGAAGAGCTGGGCATGTTTAGCCTGAAGAAGAGAAGGCTGAGAGAAGACATGATAGCCATGTATAAGTATGTGAGAGGAAGTCATATATATGTTGTGTTCATCGAAACGGGCCCAGGTTTCACACTGAGTGTATAAATACATTTAAAAACATATTAACTATATGTATCACTGTGCTAGAGTGTCATTTTGTGTCATTTTGGTTGGTGGTGTGCCCCAGGATTTTGTAAATGTAAAAAATGTGCCGTGGCTCAAAAAAGGTTGAAAAACACTGCTCTAGATAGCCCCCCAGAGGACAGGATCAGAATCCAAAATAACCTTAACAGATTAAAGAGCTAGACCAAAAGTAACATAATGGACTTCAACCAGGAAAATGTATGGGACTATACTTAGGCAATAAAAATGAAATGAACAGATTTAGGATTAGTGACAGTGGGCTTTACAACAGTCTTAGTTGTCCACAAGCTGAACATAAATCCATAGTGTGATGCGGCAGCTAAAAAAGACAATGAAATTCTTGGTTGAATCCTAGCATATAGCTTTTATTTTATTTTTGCTGAGTGAAGAATCTTGGATGATTTTTAAAGGCATATATCCAGGGGCGGTCTTTGGCATTACGCGGCCTACGCGACCGCGTAGAGCGCCATCTTGGACGCTGTGGGGTGGGGCGCCATCGTGAGGCGCCGCGGCGGCACCCGCCCTGCTGCTGCGCTGCGCTCCGCGGTTTTGCGCATGCGCGCGGTCAAGAGAGCTCCGTTGCGCATGCGCACGTACATCTCCGTGCACATGCGCAGTGCCTACGGAGCTCTCTTGAGGTCCGTAGGCACTGCGCATGTGCGCGGAGATTTACACGCACATGCGCAGTGCCTACGGACCTCAAGAGAGCTCCGTAGGCACTGCGCATGCACGCATCCCATCTCCGCGCATGCGCAGTGCCTACGGACCTCAAGAGAGCTCCGTAGGCACTGCGCATGTCTTGTGAGATTTCACGCATGCCCAGTGCCTACGGAGTTCACTTGAGCTCCGTAGGCACTGGGTATGCGCTTGCAAAACCTCCGGTAAGTCAGGGAAGGCGAGAGGGGCGGCGGAGAAGAGGGGAGCCAGTGAAAGGAGCCGGAGGAGCGGGGGAATAATGTTTTTGGGCGCCAAAATAGTGTTCGCTTACAACTTAGAATTACCTTAGACCGCCCCTGCATATATCCAAGTCAATTCTGTTTCCTGGGAACCATTTATTTACCCATCTTCATCAACAGGTTAGCTTGGTGAAATTGTCCAAAAGGTATCTTAGCTTCTAATATGGAGTATTCAAATTATTATCTTTGCCAAATCTCAATCTCAGTTTTTTACTCTGTCAGTCCGTGCTGCATTTCCCTCCCTGGTATTAGGGAGTTTATGGGCATCCAACAGTATCTACAACGTTTGGAACTTTTATTGAAAGTCTTGAAAAAAATATATTGAATGTGGATTTACTTGGTCTGATCCAGATGTATCCAAATTAGCCAAATTGGGTTCAGCAGTAGGGATAAATCTGGATTACTTGTGCTGTTATGGACTGCTTCTCTTTATAACAAGGCCAGAAAAAAGAAAGAAAATCACAGTTCCTTAAATGTTTGAATAATGGCGGAACAGCAGTCTGTTCAAAATCAGTGGGGCATGTTTACTCTTTTTTTCTCATAAAAGTGGAGAGGGAAAGCATTTCAGATCCAAATTTGCCATACTCATTGCCTTGTCTTTAAAATAGTTGTTGTTTTTATTATTATTATTACTAGCTTGGGGGCCCGGCGGTGCCCAGGTTATTTGAGAAAGGCATTGTGTGCCAAGGTTGGTCTTTGGTACTTCAAGTCCCATCATCCATGGTCCACCCTCCTGTAAACTGTAGAAGGGTGGAGACTGGGTAATTAAGTAGAGGAAGCCTTACTGGCAAATCAGGTTGTGGCCTAGTTTGTTAAATCAGCTGAAGGAAGCCTTTTTTTAAAGTGCACTCTCTGGCACCTTTGAGATTTTTGATGCTGGAATGTTGGCCATGCAGAGTCCGTTATGCAATGTTCATCAAGTCCTGCCTCCCTGTGTGTGTAAATCCTCCCTGTATTTAATGGTGGCAGCGTGTTTTTTAAAATACACAAGTTCCCGGACACTTTGCCCAGCTTTGAGAATCAGGCGAGCCCTCACCACGATACTTGGTGGCAGCCAAGGTGTTAAAATAGCCATCCTCCACCACATGATACAATAGAAAGAAGGGCAGAAGACGCATAAAGGATCCAAAGGAAAAGGGGATAAACCAGGAAAAGAGAAGTGTATCTAGAAACCTCAGAAACTTAACAAAAACACTCAAAGAAGGTAAGAGCTATATTTGGAAAATCAGAAACTGTTTTGGGCGTATAAAATATACAGGACTGTATAAGACTGTTAAAGACCCCTAAATAATGACTGTGGGTTACTAGAACAGCCTGAAGAAAACATCACTAATAATCAGATAAAAATAAATAAAAGAAGACACGACAGAACAAAGAGGGAAAAAGAAGACATAAATCTAAGTATATAATAAAAGTCAGTTTTTAATAATAATAATAATAATAATACTTTAATATTTGTGAGTCGCCCTCCACCGGCGGTGCTCCGGGCGACTTACAACAGTTAAAACCCTAGGGTGAACAATGTACAACAGTTTAAAAACATGGAATATGAACAGGAGGGGTGGCTCAGGTAGTCCAGGGTACCGAGCCAGTCCCGAACGCTAGGCGGAAGAGCCAGGTCTTCAAGGCTGGCCGGAATCCAGATAGAGTCGGAGAGGCTCTGAGGGTGGGCGGCAGTGAGTTCCAAGTCGAAGGGGCCGCGACGGAGAAGGCTCTCCGCGAGTTTCGCCAGTCTAGCCTCCCGCACTCCAGGGGTAGTCAGGCGGTCACCGTTGATGGAGCGTGCTGGCCTCTCGCTGCATTGGGCCGTCAGCCGGTCACTCAGATAGAAAGGCCCAATGTTGTGCCGGGCTTTAAAGGTGAGCACCAGGAGTTTGTAAAGGGCTCTGAACTCTAGGGGCAGCCAGTGAAGTTCTTTAAGAATGGGGGAAATGTGATCCCTCACTGATGACCCAGTAATGAGTCTGGCTGCGGCGTTATGGATACGTTTCAGCCTCTTAGTTGTTGTCTGGGGAGGCCCACATATAGGGCGTTGCAGTAGTCGAGGCGTGAGACGACAGTGGCATGGACCACTGTTCTCAAGGCCTCTGGTGGAAGGTAGGGAGCCAGCCGACGGGCCCCTACGGAGATGGAAAAGGCGCCCTTAGCTGCAGCCTGGATCTGGGCCTCCATCGTGAGATTTTCGTCTAGGATCACTCCCAGGCTTTTCACCGCCGGGGCTGGAGCCAGGGACTCGCCTCGAAGAGTGGAAGTGGTGGGCGGGGTCGGGACGACCCGGCCAGAGGATCTCCGTTTTAGCCGGGTTGATCTTGAGTCTATATGCCCTGAGCCAGCTCGTCACCGCCCTCAATCCTAGGCTGAAACTGTCCGGTACTGATGATGACCCTGGGTCAAGCTTCAAGAGCAGCTGCGTGTCGTCTGCGTATTGGTAGCAGGAGAACCCATGGCTCCTAGCAATATTAGCCAGGGCTGGATGTAGATATTAAAGAGGGTGGGAGATAGAATGGCACCCTGAGGGACTCCACACTCCAATTCGTTTTTCAAAGAGACTTGACCCTGCCACTCGACCCGCTGCGAGCGGCCTCGCAGGAACGATTCCAGCCAGGCCAGAGCTCTGTCTTGGATCCCGGAGGCCGCCAGGCGATGGAGAAGCAGGTCGTGGTCGACGGTATCAATGGCCGCCGTAAGGTCCAGGAGGACTAGGATTGCCGAGCCTCCCCGATCCCGTTGTCGGCGGATGTCATCAGTGATTGCCACGAGCGGACTCCACTCCGTGGC